>JANAVB010034996.1:12500-64936 GCA_029216955.1 Iris pallida | reverse complement strand
TACCTGGGACTGGTTTTGGTTGAGTTCCAATTTGGTATACCTGGGTTCACTTGCAATGTGAGGTATGTGGGATATTAGTTTAGTTTCAGTTTCGGTTTTACTATGTAGGTTTATATAGGTATATATATATTTATATATATTAATATATATATATATATTATATATATATATATATGTACATATATATGGTACATATATATGGGTATATATATGTATATGTAATATATCATATAGTGGCATATATTGTACATATATGTAATGTACATAGGCAGGTAGATGTGAGTGCAGTAGGGCTCCCATAGCAGTAGGAAGAGTGTGTTGGCCTGTGCACAAGTGCACAAGCCAGTGCTCACCTTGTTAAGCAGTGTGAAAGACTTGGATTCTCTATTTAGTTCAATGTTTAGGATTTTCCTGTTGTCCATTTCCTTTTGGTTCAAATAATTGGCTAGCCTTAACATTGGTCAGAGTTTAGATGTGAGGCCATATGAGAATTAGTATTAGAGAGTCATTCCTGGGATAGAAGTTAGTATCAGTAGGTTTATGTTGTGTGAGTACATCTGTCTATGTGAGGTCACTACCAAAATACAGGCAAATAGCGACTGAATTATTAGCGACGGCTTAATCAGTCACAAATTAGCGACCGACAAGTGACTTACGGGCGACGGATTGTTTCACTTAAATTTTTTATAAGTTTAGCGACGGATCACGACCATTTAGCGATGGAGTATGTCAACCAACTGATTAGCGACAGATATATACGTCGCTAAGCTGCTGTAAATGTCGACATTTCCATGTAGCGACGGCCTAGCGACGGCAAATATCCGTCGCTAAGTTGTTGTGAAAATTCGAAAGTTACTTAAATTTTAAAAATTTCCCAATCTCTCTCTCACTCTCAAAATCCTTCTCTCTCCTCCCCTCTCCCCCCCTCCGACGGCGATCACCCCCCCGACTGCGGCCCCCTCCTGCGGCCCCTCCGGCGTCCTCTCCCACTCTGTCCCCCTCCTCTTCCTCCTCCGATCGAACCCCTAACCACCCTATTCTACTCATCCGTCGAGCCCCCACCTCCGACGACCACCCCCCTCCGGTGTGCTCCCCCCACTCCGTCCCCCTCTTCTTCTCCTTCGAAACCCCGTACACCCTCCCTCTACTCCTCCTTCTCCGTCGTCCCCCCTCCGACGACCCCCCATCCGACGACCACCCCCTCCGACGTCCCCCCTCCGGCATCCCCCCTCCGGCGTCCCCCCTCCGGCGCCCCCCTCCGACGTCCCCCTTCTCCGAGATCCTCTCCATGACCAACCTCTTCAAGGTCCGAAACCCTAAACCCTAATTTGTATTTATTTTATTTATGCTTTGTTTGTGTTTCCTCAACATGTTCTAGGTTTCAATTTCAATTTCGTGTTTGAAATTTATTGGTATAGTAGTGGGTATAGTAGATAAATAGAAATTTATCGGTATAATAGTTTTAGAAATTTGACGTGACACGGACACGAAATAAATAGGTTGGTTTTATGAGATATATACTTGAGTATCAATTTGATACTTGAGTATCAATTTGATACTTGAGTATCAACGTGATACCTAATTATACTATGTTTGTTTTATGAGTGAATGTACGTGAGGGGTATGTCATACCAGGTTATACTAGATTTATTTTATGATACCAAGTGATATATAGCATCTTAATTCTTGGTGCAGAATCATTCACGTGGATTAGAACAATGAGTCGATACTTACTTGACCATTCATGGATGTACAATCGACAACATGAGAGTATGCTTGGCTTGACGGACGATTTCAAGGCAGGCCCTAAACTCTAATTATGTACAATCGACAACATGAGATATATAGTTTTAGAAATTTGACGGACACGGGACACGGACCCCGAACCCTAATTGATTGATCAATATATATACTTGAGTATCAATTTGATACTTGAGTATCAACGTGATACCTAATTATACTAAGTTTGTTTTATGAGTGAATGTACGTGAGGGGTACGTCATACCAAGTTATATTAGGTTTGTTTTATGATACCAAGTGATATATAGCATCTTAATTCTTGGTACAGAATCATTCACGTGGATTAGAACAATGAGTCGATACTTACTTGACCGTTCGTGGATGTACAATCGGCAACATGAGAGTATGATTGGCTTGGCGGACGATTTCAAGGCGGGCCCTAAACCCTAATTATGTACAATCGCAACATGAGATACATAGTTTTAGAAATTTGACGGGACAGGGGATACGGGACACGGAACCTAAACCCTAATTGAATGATCAATGCGATATACTTGAGTATCAATTTAATACTTGAGTATTAATTTGATACTTGAGTATCAACGTGATACCTAATTATACTAGGTTTGTTTTATGAGTGAATGTACGTGAGGGGTACGTCATACCAAGTTATACTTGGTTTGTTTTATGATACCAAGTGATATATAGCATCTTAAATCTTGGTGCAGAATCATTCACGTGGATTAGAACAATGAGTCGATACTTACTTGACCGTTCGTGAAATGTACTGTCATTTTATTTAACCCGTAATTAATCTCTATGTTTCTATCAATCTTACCAGACGGTACCTATAACCCAAGCACGTCGCTTGAGAGAGGCACAGATGGCTACTGAGGAGGTAGTGGTACCTCATGCTGCTGAGGAGGAAGTGCTTCCTTCTGCTGCTGAGGAGGTGATACCTAAAGCAGAGATCAAGGTTATGGAAGAAGTGTTTCTCCTACTATTAAGGCGGAAGTGATTCCTAAAACCGAGATCACTGTGAAGGAGGAAGTGACACCAGAAGGCAGTTGCACCGGGAGTTCCAGTTATCCAGCTCCTATAGATGATCATGCTGGCGTGGACCCTTCTTATGCGCGGTGGCTGAGGGAGTGCTATCTGCCCCAACATAAGGGTAGAGTTATATATATAATATGACTTTTGATCGGATTTCTTTCCTATAGACTTATTTAGACTTGATGTTTCTGTATGTTTCTGCATGCTATTATGTAGACTTGGTTATTTTCTAGACATGGATGTTTCTGGATGCGATTATCTAGACATGGATGTTTCTGTGATATGTTAAATGCATGGTTATTATCCAAATTCAATAGAGGGTTACTCCATTTTTATTTTTTATAAACTGTGATATGCTAAATGCATGCATATTTGATTTAGAATATATTACATTTCTTGTAGATATCTATTTTTTATCAGGTATGGCAGGACGAAGAGGATGGAGATTTGGTCCGACGGGCCTATAAAGTTAATTAGTTAACATTTATTATACTTATATCAATATATTCATGAATTTAATTATCGTTGTGTAGATATCGTCCCCCATCAGTTCAGAGGGAATTAGGGCTATTTCTGAGGTCCAACTATGGGGGCCCTTGGATCAACTACTCGGATGCTTCGGACGAGAGGAAGACATATTGGTTTACCCACTTCAAGGAAACTAAAGTTTATTCTTTATACTATAAATCATCATTTATGTATATTATATAACTAACTAATTTAATTCTTGTAGAAAATATATTTTATCCACCACACCGGGCTGAGATGATCGAGAAGCAATTTTCTGCCGTTACCGCCAAGTTGATTAGGGATGCGATCAACGACCAGACGGCTCGAGAGCGCTCCGAAAAACCGATCCAAGGTTGGATTACGCCTGAGCATTGGACTGCGATGAGGGCTAGATTCGACGATCCTAGGTACAAGGAACGGTCGGAGAAGGCGAAGGCGGCTAGGACGAGGGCATGGAAGTGGTGTGGTAGCTCGATTCCATGACGAAACATTTTCTCGCCTGATATGTATTTTACTGTAATGTATTATTTTAATGAAAGTAGGAATAAAGTTTTCAATTTCAATGATAAACATTATTATAACAGATAATGAGGGGTGAGAACCCCAATATAGTGACCGTCTTCCTGGCCACCCATCGGAAGGACGAAAAGCTCATCGATGATAGGGCCACAAAAAGCTATGTAGTATTACTTTATGTGTCACTAACTTTAGTATAACTTAAGAAATATGCAATATATCCATAGAGGGAAGAACTAGGTTGGTAGTAAATATTATGCTTATCGAGATGCGTACTTTTCTAGGATGAGTATCTTAGGCTAGAGCGTGAGAGTGCACATGCGAGAGGAGGGGCTGGTACTTTCTCGTAGCCCCCTGCGACTCGGACGATGGACGAGCTCTGGATGACCGTCGTTGGTGGTCTTCAGAGGGTACGTACTACGGTATGGGATCGTAAGGTGCCTTTGTAGTGACGCAGTCACCAAGGCCCCCTCTGCCAGTGTGCATTCCCCACATCACTCACAGGAGTCGGTCCGAGTAGAGGAACTCTACATGAGCCTTATTTTACAACCCAAATATAACGAGGATCGAATCCTGATGCAAAGGAGTTCTACGAATTTGACAGTGTACAATAAGGCTCATGTAGGCGGGCCCTAAACCCTAATTATGTACAATCGGCAACATGAGATATATAGTTTTAGAAATTTGATAGGACACGGGACACGGACCCTAAACCCTAATTATGTATAGTAAGGCTCATGTAGAAGCTTCAATATGCGAAGCGTACATCATTGATGAGGTTTCTAACTCTGCTCGATCTACTTCGATACTCATGTCCGAACAAATCGGAATAGAGCGTAAGGAATGATGAAGGTGATATCAGTACACCGAACAAAGGGATCGTACAATCTTCAATGTGGGGTGCAAGCCGATAAGTGCTACTAAATTATGGTGGTTGGATGACGATGACTTTGAAGCCGCACATCGGTATATATGCCTCAATAGCGGTATCCAAAAGATGGAAGATATTAAAAAGTAAGCGACACCATTTAGTCATTCTAAATTCGATATTTAGAAGTGTGCTAACGTTTCTCCCTATTATTACAGTACTTTTAGAGCTAAGATTAGAATGGAAAGACCTGATATTGATGATGATGATCTTTCTAGAGAGGTCGATATGAAGTTTCCGTCGTGGTTCCGAAATTATGTAAGGATTATAATCGTTAGCCATTTTAAATTCGATATGTTACTACCCACACTTTGTCTAATGACTTTTCTGATACTACCCACACTAGGTCTTCCGTCCTAGTACACAGTTGCAGAACAAAGGGCTAAGAGCAATTACTATTGGGCCGAGCAAGAATGCGAAGTATTGGAGTGAACAATTTCTTTCAGATTTTTCTATGGCACCGAGAGGTCGACATTTACTTTTAGTTGGATCTTCATTAAGTCCGTCGAGAGGTCTTCATTATGCCCGCCGAGAGGTTTCCATCACGCCCGACGACCTAGATTTACTGTACCAGTACTTTCTTGTATTAAAACATTTTGGATATGTGTATTAATATTCTTATATTAAAACATTATTCGTATGTGTGTATAAAGCTAATTTTGGATATGTGTGTATGTGTTGTATTAAAACATTTGGAATACGTGTGCATGAAACTGAGAATTTACAGGAAACACAAATACTGATACGTGTACCTACTGTATGACTGTCGACATGAATAAGGACTGCTGGAAATACGAATACTGATATTGTATTTGAAAACTATTTACATGACTATATATTGTGTGTGTAACTGTCGACAGGGATGTGGAGAGCAGAAACACAAATATTGATATGTAATATTGTATTTAGCGATGGAATGGCGACGGAATAGCGACAGAAAATCTAGAACATTACAGGCAAGCGATGGAACAGTGACGATTTTTCCGTCGCTACATGCCTGGAAAATTTACTTTGCAGGCTATCGACGGAATACGACAGTAGTTTCCGTCGCTAAGGTTCTGGAAAATATTATATTCCAATATAGCGACTGAATAACGACGTAAGTTTTACTTACTATTCCGTCGCTATGCTCCTGTCCGACCCCAAAAGCGTATCGGAAAAATTTTAGCGACGTAATTTTTGTCGTCGCTAGCCCGTCGCCACTCTCATGTTGAATTAGGCCGCTGCGACGTCGGTAGTTTCGTCGGTAACTATAGCGACAGAGTTTTCGTCACTATTAGTCGTATTTTCCAATAAATAGCGTGTTGCTAAATGTGTCACTAATCAGTCGCTATTTCCGACAAACTAGCGACTGATTTAAATTAGCGCACGTGATTTTTCGACAAACCATTTTCGTCGCTGATATGTCGATTTGGCTTTAGCGACGAAAAAATTACTTTTAGCGACGGATCCCGTCGTCGCTAAAAGCCTGTTTTTTTGTAGTGGGTAAGGCCAATTGGCCTATTTTAGAACAGAACATGAGCAGTGAGGGGTTATGTAATATATTATATATAAATATGAGGTAGGCTTTTGTGATATATATGTTATAGGTTACATGATACCTTGAGGTATGTTGGCATGTTTACTGGATTGTGGGATTATGTATAGAGTTTCACCTAGGTAAAGTAGAAATTAGAGGACAATACCTTGTATAGCCTATACTTATACAATATGTGAGTAGATACATAAAGTATTGCTTAGTATAGATTAGAATGCCCTGGTATGACAAGGTATAGACTCATACAACTAGAAATAGCTAATTTAACCAAGTTTGACCTAGTTTGACTAAATATTGACAAAGTTGACTAAGAGTTGACTTTGACCTAGATTGACTTAGAATCATATAGAATGTATTATAAACTTCAAATATTATCTTCTTGTATACATCATAACATGTGTGCTCCATTTAGGACTCAAACACCTCAGTTCAGATCTATTTTATAGTCACTCAGGATCTCAGATGAGTACATTCTCTGATCATTTTATACTTGCTATGACTTATATTCATGCTCTAGATTACTTTATTTGATGCTGACACTTGTTATCACTGGTTGGTACTATATGGATCTTTTCATGAAATGTTATCCCCCTTAGCGGGCGCATGGGTACTTCATGTCATGTGTTTCATGTACATCATGTATTCTTTGCTCTCGTGTTATTTATGTACTCTCATATGCACTCATGTACTCATGTCTATGTACTTTCATGAGTTCTCATGTACGACCATGTTTTCCCAAGTGTTTCATGTATAACCAAACCATCATGTGCGTAACGTAACTTGACTAGATCCTTGTGTATTGATTGGGATAGGGGTGAGTATAAATGGTTATGTGATATTTCTGTATGTGTAACTCTGTTACATATTCATGTGAAACTGTGCTCTTCATGTGCAACACAGCTCTCATGCGCAACTGTGTTATTCATGTGCAACTCAGATTATTCATGTGCAAACCCAAGCCGATTACAAACCATCTTGTGCTCTAAATTACTTAGTCGCTTATAGTTCTTACTTCTATAGATACGTATTTCCAGTTTATTAAATATCTTTCTTTTACTCTATGTACATTATAGTTCCTGTATCTTACTATATTACTTGCTTTACATTTATGCCATGATATGAACTGTTTTAGAGATATATGCTCATTCTTGTCCTGAATAGACCTGTTGAAAATATTACAGAAATGAGGAGGAGTTCTGCCCTACCTACTACGGAGCAGGCCTAGATGACACTTGCAACCTGGACCCCCTGGAGGTTCAGGCAGCTGCTTAGGATGTTACCATTGTCTAGATTAGATAGCTAGGCTTATCTTATTTCTTTATTTCATTTGTGTTTGTGGATTTAGAGTTGTATTATTTTGAGATGTTGAGACTTGATGTTGTTAAACTTGGATTTATTTACCTTCTATTTGTATCTCATTTGAAGATTTCATATCTATCAAATTGTGCAATTTCCATCTTTAGACTTGTGATTGAGTTGTACTTCTTTGATTTGGCCTCCGTTTGGAGTGTATATCATATTATGGTTATTTGTGATAACGACCTAGAACAGCGTTCTACCACCGACCATGGCATAGGCTAGACGTACCCACTTCTCGTGCCCCTACACTGGGTGCTGGTCGTGACAATATGTCCTGGTCATGGGGGAGCACGATAACCATAATCATAAAGCTAACTCAAAAATAGAAAATAGGGGGTTAGGTTTTACCTGAGCGGAGGGGGTCGGGGGCGAGGACGAGTTGCCGGAGCATGGGGCACCGGGTAGGGGATCATCGGGGGCAGTAGCTCGACGGGGGTGGGAACGAAGGGCAGAGGGTCGTCGGGGGGTAGGGCTTGGGTGGAGGGGTCATCAAGGGGGAGGGGGTCGCGGGTAGGGGGTCGCCCGGAGGAGGGGACGTCGGGGCGTCGAACGGAGCGTGGAGGGGGGTCGGGGCATCGATCGAAGCACGGAGGGGGGCGTTGAGGCGTCGACTAGAGCGCGGAGGGGGGCATAGGGGCGTCGAGCGGGAAATGGAAAATTGGGAGAGGAGGAAATGAAATGTTGATCCAAGGAGCCCTATTTGACGTAATTTAGCGACGTCTAGAAAAAGATGTCACTATTCGTCGTAAATTATTTAGAATATTGTGACTCAATGATGCTCGCATCACTAAACATTGTTGATTGTAAAAATATAGCGATGTTCAGCGACTTCTCAATGACGTAACTTTCAATATGTTTACCTTAGTCACTAAACGTCACTGAACGTCGCTATAATTCCCAAACAGTGACATTTAGCGACGTTTTTAAAGTACGTCGTTAATATCCAAAATATTAGCGACGTGTTAAATAGGCGTCGCTAATTACGTCGCGGATTTGACTTATTTTGGTAGTGCATGTCAGCCCCCTGAAATTTTGGGGCTCTTTTACATTTTTTAAATGAATTATTTTCAATAAATAATTTTATTGTAATTAGTTTTGATTATTAAATGTACTTTTCCATGACTTTGATTTTTGGAGCACCAGGGATGTCAATTTCTTGAAACTTCGTTCATGAATTTTGTAGTAAACAAGTTTATCTTTATTTTGATATATTATGTCCTACTCAAACTTGTTTTCTTGTACTCTATTTACATCCTATAAACTTTTTGGTTAATTTAGGCCATTTGACCATCTACAGTAAAACTTGACCCAACTTTTAATTTAATTTCGGAGCGATATCGGTCAAACTAATGATCCAATATACAGTTTTGACCTATTTTGAGTCTACTATGCACATGTCAAGGGTGTGCCACTTAATTGAGTTCCCTTGTTCTATTTACTTCTAAATGGCACACGATATCCAATTAATAAACTCTAGGAGTAGATTTTGGTTCGATAAACCATACCGTCTCCAAACTAGGTCGACGAGCCTTGGTAGAGTCTATGTAGGTTGCCATGGCCTAGTGGAGTCATTGTGAATTAATTTGGGATGTTATATAGCAAAATAGATTTTAAATACAATTTTGTATATGTGTTATTATAGTTGTAGTAGCCTAATCCAAATATATATATTGCCTTAGTCATGGTTAAGTTTGAGAGCATATCGACTAGGAATTTTGGCATGGCTAGTGTAGTGGTGTGCTTTGACTAATGATTTAGTCATGGTAGGGAAGACCGAGCCATATATGTGTTCTTATTAGGAAAACAAGACAAAGTTGTAACTTGACCCTTTAAATTATTTAAATTAGTATTTATTAAGATAGTGACTATGAGGATACCTAGTTGCACCATTCTAGCCCGGACTTGACCCAAACCCGTTTTATCATGTAGTACATCCGAAGACGTCCATGTAGGTGTACATTTACAATATATGTAAATTTTACGTATTAATGGGCTAATAAATATATTTCTATGTGTTATATACATTAAATTGTTATTTTATTTATTGAACATAATTTTCATTCATATGTAGGGTTTAACCCTAACCTAGAAGCCTAATGTTATTTTTTTAATTATTATTGTAAATCCTTTGACACCATAAGCCCACCATTTTCCCATTGACTCTAATGTATAGTAGTACAACTATACATGCTACTTCCTTTCCCAAATACCTAACTCACAGTAACCCAATAGATTGGGTCCTAACCCAAGTGCCCCAAGCTCTAGCACACCACCCACCACCTTTCTTTACACTAAGATCAAACCTGAACCCAAAAGATTCAAAAGGGTTCACTATGCTTCTTCCTCTCTTCCGGCATACAGATGTGGCTGTCAATTTACAGTCGACGCAGGCCACGCTGTACAAACGGAAAGAATACTAGCTCACTCACTCCACTCTCCCTATTTAGTTGCCTCGTTTTTCTCCAAACCGAAACACCCTAGCCGAAGGAGACCCATCTCCTTCTCCTACATCTTCTTCCATCTTCACCTTCCTCCATGACAAAAGTTGAGAGTAGCCACCACGACATCGGGATACCACCAATGCGTGCGAGGCAACAGTAGTGCGAGGAAACAGCGCGAGACAGCACACGAGGCAACACGCGAGGCAACAGCAGCAGCGACGTGGCAGTGCTGTCGCACGCTACCGCACGTCGCCGCACCTGACCGGTGACTCCTCATGGCCGATGCATGCTCTAGCAAACACCCTTGACGTGCCTCCATCATCCCGAACATGATACACGGCCGATTCGTGCGTTTTGCACGAGATCCCGTCGTGATGCACGAGTTTTGAACTCAGAAATTATATTTGGGTTAGCAACTTTGAACACATTTTCTGGACAATCGATGATTGGATCATGGATCCGATTCTTTCATCTCAATCTTGGTATTAACTCCTTCGCTCATCTAAAATTTCAACCGTTACTTCGATCATTTGATAGATCAAAACTAGCCACCAAGTTGATCGTTTAAATTGTGTTATTTTTGAACAGTTTTATGTAGCCAACTTCGTAGATTTGTTTCTCTGCCGTGGTAGCTCCATTTGACATGCCACCAATTCCTATGCATAGTAGGTATAACCACCTTCGTGCCATAAAATTTTTAGCTTTGTAGGATGTGGTTTGGTTGGTTGAAATTGAGGCCAAATTTGGTCTCTCGAAACTGTAATTTCTAACTTGTAAAATTCTTATTTTGAACCTGGGACTCCAGATTCCAATTCTGACACCACCAATAGACTCGTGGCATCATTTTGGCTAAAATTTATATACAATTTGCTGATTTTGGAGCAATATGGCTTCGATACGTATTTCGATACAGATCGGGCCCGTTTGTCCGAACCAACAGGTCATTTTGAGATCGACACATTAAAATTCAATTCTGGATATACCATTGGGGTTCGTATCATTATTCTGGACTTGATGACATATATTTTGCTATATTAGAGTAATATGGCTTTGACACGCATTTTTATGCAATCGGGTCTCAATATCCGGGTTAGCGGGTCATTTTGAGATCGGGTCATCGAAATCTAATTTCGAATTTACCGTTGGGTTTGTATTATCATTCTGGACTCATGGACATATAATTTTCTAGGTTTAGTGGACTTTTATCCTGGCATATTTTTTGGTGCAAAGTAGGTCCAACGGCAGACATGTTTTTGATTCGAAATTATTGTTTTGCTCTGTGTCCAAATTTGACTTATGGATAGGCTATCCTAGCTAATTTGACCATTTTGAACACGTTGGTGTGTTTGTTTCATCATATGACGATGTCAGTAGATTTTCCTTATTGTATCACCCTTAGTTATAATAATTCTTGTTATGTTCGTATTTCAGAATCCGTGCGTCAAAACTGAGATCAGTCGATTCCAATGATCTCACATCGCTGAAATCGACAAGGTGACCATGTGGATCGCCAAGGTAAGATTGTTAACCTTGCGGTTGATCCTCTTGTGGTGTCGTAGGTTTTGCTGTACGAATAACAAGATACAAACATGATATTTCAATAATCTACACATTTAATTCATATTATTGGTAATAATTATTATAGAGACTAGTGTAGCCTAGTTCTAGGCGATATAATTACAAGTGTCTTAGATAATACTCTGCTACAAAGATAAATGTCACTAAATAACGGGCCACATGACAATAGGTCTGATATTGTAGTCAAGTTTCCCCAACCCTATGTCTAGAATTTAGCAATGTCAAGTCTGTAAGTCATCTCGAAAGTAAAAGAAATACTGATAAAGAAATCTAGAATACTAAAACGAGGACAATACCACGAATAGTCATGTAAACCTCGCATTATGAATGTGTCTAAGTCCTATGGTCAATCGTGCCAATGGACACATCAGTTTGTACGCAATGCCTAATATCAATACTCGATGTCATTACCATGACATCAGTATCGACTATAAATGAATACTAAGTATCAACGTCCTACGTCATGCAATGCTATAAAAAAGAACAACAAGACAGAAAAGAAAGATCTGTAACGAAGGCAAGGCACGCTTGCCTGTAACTGCTATCTACGGGTAAGCTTGACCAACTCCGGTGTCCTTGTCGATCCTCCCAAGCTCACCTATAATAATATATTATATTTAATAATTATATATATATATATAAATTATATGAGTATCTACGCCTCCTAGTTGCCATAACGTTGTTACGATACTGTATCTATTATATAACTACATAAGGTACCAAATCATCTAGTAAATACTTTATAATTATAAAAAAATATATATTTAAATTTGAAATTTATTTAGAAATAGTTATATATTGCTATAATGATATTTTCAATAGGGAAACCCTTTCATAAGTGGTCTTATGTCAATGCCACATATGACTTCCTCAATTCGACCCATTAATTTAGTTCCGAACAATGATAAAATAAAATTGATAAATTCTCTAAAAGTTCCAAAAATTAGTTAAAATAGTATTTATAATGTTAAATATTGCAGAACATATAGTTTAATATGGATTTACGGAGTTTTGACACTTTTGGACACAAGAAAAGCAGAATTTTTCGGAGTTCAGTGACACGACAAATGTATAAATTTTTAAAAATAGTAAACGGATGTGAAACCAAATTTTCAGATAAGCGTTGGAAAGGTATCGACATCTAGATTCTTAATAAAAATGTAAGAAGCTTATAAACTGAACTTAAATAGGTAAAAATGGCTCGCAACAGAATTTATCAGTTTTGAATATCCTATCGTAGAATCGACGTCACGGGCAAACCGCTAGGTATTGCGGGATTTGGCGATCAAAGATTAGAGTAGACACAGAAATCTAACTCTCAGTTTTGGTTTTAGGATAAACAAATGAGAAAAAAGGGTAAAACCTCGTCTTCAAAATGACTAATCTGCTATGACATTTCAGACTTTGATTCGACATATTTTTGGCCCAAGTAGCGCGTCGTGCACCTCTCTAAAGGCCGCATGGTTGATCCTACAGTTGCTAGGTAAAAGAAAAGGTCCAGGGGGTCACAAGAGTTGGTGGTGGTTGGCACAGAAATCGAGCGGAAATTATATTTTGTGAAGAAAGGGGGGTCGACTAGGGTTTCGGGTTGTGAGGTTGTGGCCGCGTGCAAGTAAGGGCTACGTGGGGTATTGGAGGTTATTAATAGAGAGGAATAAGTTAGGTTTTGGGTTTGTATTTATATTATTAGGACGTGGGCTTTGGTTTGATCTAATTTGGTTTGATTTGGTTCTCCAAATTATATTATTAGTAATAGGTTTCCTAATTTGGATAGTAGTTTGACCAAGTCAAAGATGTAAGGGAATATTGCATATGGATGCAATTTAATCCTTAAAATTCTCTTAAATATATGTATACTTGGTTCTGGTACTCATAGTTAGGCTATAACTAGGAGGGTTGACTAGGTTAGGGTCCGAGTAGCATTACTAGTCAAATTGGACCCAAAATTAATTTAATGAGTCTCATGTGCCATTCGCAAATAAGTAACACATGGGAACTCGATTGTATGGTACACCCTAGGCATGTGCATTGTAGACTCAAAATAGATCAAAGCCATTTATTGGGTCATACGATTTTGATCTATATCAAGGCCCGAAATCAATTTAGAAGTTGGGCCTAGAATTACAATAAATGATCAAATAGCCTAAGTTGACCCGAAATTGTGCGAAGCCAATAGAATTTTGAAAAGCAAATTTGAGTGGGACATGATATATCAAACTGAAGGTGGACGAGTCTAGAATTCAATTATAGAATTGGATTCAAGAAAACAATATTTGTTGTGCTTCAAAATCAAAGCTACGGTAAACTACTAACATAGCCATTATTAACTTTAATATTTAAAATATCATATAAAATAATTAAAAATAATTAAAAATAAAATCCAAAAAATTAGGGGATTACAGCCTACCTACCTTAGAAAATTTCGTCCTCGAAATTAAAGTAATACAATTATATAGAAATTTTTTATCATATGAATAATTAGGCTAAGACTTACCGGCATCTTCGAATAAGTAGGGATATCGCTCACACATAGAATTTTCACGTTCCAAGTTGATTCTTCCAAAGAATGGTGTCTCCATGCAACTCGAATCGGTCTAATTTTTTGCCATCTAAGCGCCTTCTCACTCGTATCCAAGATACCTACCGGCTGCTCCTCGTATGATAAACTGGGTTCCATCGTGATCTCAGAGTGATCGACCACATGACTAGGATCAGTCACATACCTCCTCAACTGTGAGACATGGAATACATACACTCCCTCTAGTGATGGGGGTAAGTCAAGATGATATGCCACCTCACCTACACGCTCAATGATATCGAACGGTCCTATATACCTTGGACTCAACTTTCCTCTACTCCCAAATCTAATGGTGCCTCGAGTCATTGCAATCCTCAGAAATACATGCTTCCTCCTTGAATTCTAGTGGTCGACGATGTGTATCGGCCCAATGCTTCTGCCGGTCTTAAGCTGCTTGAAGATGACTCTGAATCCACTTCACTTTCTCGACTGTCTGTGTCACAAGCTCTGGTCCAAGTACCTATCGCTCTCCAACGTCGCTCCAACATATCGGTGATCTACACTTCATCCCATACAGTGCTTCATATGGTGCCATTTGTATACTAGCTTGGTACCTGTTATTATAGAAGAATTTCACCAAGTGAAAGTGGCCCTCCTAAGAACCTCCAAAGTCCAACATACATGCCCTCAACATGTCTTCTAGGGTCTGAATAGTGCGCTCCGACTGACCATCCGTCTGTAGATGATACGAAGTGCTGAACTTGAGTCTCGTACCCAAGCTTTCCTGCATACTCCTCCAGAAATATAAGGCGAATCTAGAATCCATGTCCGAGACTATACTAACTGATACCCCGTGAAGTTTCACAATTTGCTCATGTACAAGTCAGCTAACATCTTGGAGGACTGACCCACTTTGAACGGCAAGAAACGTGCCGACTTTATGAGTCTATCCACAATCACCCAAACTGCGTTCTTCCACTAGTACTCTTCGAAAATTGGTAAAGAAATCCATGGTAATATGCTTCCACTTTCACTCAGGGATAGGAAGCGGCTGCAACATACCTGCGGTCCTCTTATATTCTGCCTTCACCATTTGACAGAATAAATAGAGTTGTGTGCTTCCCTCAACTCTTGCCTCAAATCTCCATTCAGAACATATAGGATATGACCTTTCCGTATTGCATAAATACACATTCAAGTCCAATACCTGACACATCATATTTACAATGAATCCTCCCGATCCAGAAGGAAGCGTCAAAAAGGTACTGAGGTCAACATCTTCTTCAGTTCCTCAAAAGCCTTCTAACAGTCTCATGCCTACTGGAACTCCTGATCCTTACGGGTCAATTATGTCATCGGCTTTGTAATCCGTAAGAAAATCTCTATGAACCTCGGTAATATCCGAAAAGTTTGTGAAAACTTCTAACCTCTGCAACAGATGTCGGTGTTGGCCAAGACTCTACGGTTGTTATCTTTTTTGGATCAACTGAAAGTACTTCTCCCGAGATAATGTGTCACAGAAAAGGAACTTTATCAAGGCAAAATTTGCACTTAGTCAGCTTGGCATACCGCTTCTCCTTTCTCAATACTCCCAATACAACTCATTCTATCGTGGGTATAGTATTATCAACCTATTCAATGATACTCGTCAATTCACTCCTAGCAATTTATCCTAATAGACTCTACGCATCCGATATCCAGACACTCATACTCGACTCATAATCTTACTAGGATCCATCTCTAAGAAGCTTATCCGTTTCTAGCTACCCAACATCACAATCACACCAATAATCTAGCTTAATTATATTCTATAATATAACTATAATGTTTGTCTATTTTAGTCATCTAATTATAGAAGGTAACGGAAGCCTAAGGCTGGGTCAAACAAATCTACATACCAATTTCAAACATCGGTAATGTCAAGTAAAGCAGCAGGGTTTGTCGAACTATTTCCAAGAACGACATGAGGCCAAACAAGATGCATATGACGTAGTCTACGTAAGACTCGAGAACCATATATCTCCGTAATTATGTCACGTTAGTTACTGCCACGCCAGTGTGCATCTGGCTGCAAATAACTTTCTTTTTCCATAATACGACGGATGGCTGCAGTACACATCTGCTATGCTAGGTAATACAGGTTCTTGAGCTTATCTTGGCTAAATCCATAAAAGATTTCTGAATTGACTTTTTACGAAAATACATGGTAAGAGATCAACATGCATAGGTTATAGGTCAAGTAGAATTTGAAAACATATATAGCCATGATATCATTATCTGAAGTCCTGCCTTGCCAGTATTTCTCGTGCTGCAAAAAATTTGATTCCGTAATATAAGGTTAAATATAATTTTTCAAACTTTTCCTTGGACAAATCCATAAACACTTTCCAACAACTTAGCACAAAAAGAACGGAAGAATTACTAAAGAAGTCAACATGGAAGGGTTTAGTCAAATCTCGAGTAGGAAAGAACACAGAACAATCATGTTAAAAAAGAAGATAACATGGAAACATTTATGCTGAAGAGTCTGAGAGAAGTCTATAATCTTGCTTGTGGATATATCCTCAAGTCCTATTCCTTAATTGGTTGCAGGCTCGTAGCAGTACGACTATCCTAGGTATCATCACGACTTCGCAAAATTCACGAAGACTCCACCTACACTTATGGTTTCTAGTGTCTATGCCCTTACTGATGTGATAGTAAGGGGAAGATACGCCCACTATGAAGATTCGTCTTACTAGCACTAATAAATAAGGATTAGAGAAAATAGTCAAACTGGATGCAAATCGAAAAGTCAAGTGAGAGTTCGAAACAAAGTCAAGGAAGGTATCAAGCATGTAGATGTGATCCTATGGGTCTTTCCTACTCTAACTGCAGGCTCACATCGGTACAATAACGTAACCGAAGTGACTTAACATGGACCTGCATGGGCCACCACAAAAATATATAAAGCCCTAGTCCAAAAATACGTAGGAACAGGTATACGAATACATGCCAGCAGCACTTCACCAATGGGCCAAACTACACAACAAGCCCATTAGCGAAATACTTAAGCTGTAAATCATGATAACACCAAGAAATATAACCCAGTCCACAGGTATATGCATCTAATCACATCCACAGAGTCCACAAAGAGATCAAGAATAAATAAGGAAATGTCTCAAATATCTAACAAAAAAGTAATAAAGTCTGTACGGGTAAAACATCCTGAAACCACAGAGACAGAAATAAAGTATAAATCAACTACAAGTCTGATAAAAAAAAATGGAATAACGTAACAAAATTATATATGAAGGTAACATTATCATGAGAAATCCTCTGGCACTATCTCGTCCTCATGTGCCAGTACGCCTTCGGTCTCAGCTCTCGAACCGTAAACCTCCGGGTAGTATTCAGCTTCGTCTAAGCTTGGAAAATAGCTAGGTCCTCAGGGGACTAGCAAGGTGCATAATATACATGCTAATGTACAAAAATAAAAAAAATATAAACTAAGGCAATCTATTGTATTCATCTATGTGCTATGCAAGTGAGATACTTTTCTAGAATACCAGATCCCTTCCACTAAGGCTCACTAGCACCTCGACAGGATATTGTCCCCAGTACCTGTGTCATGGTAACAAGGACAATCAATTCTCGACAGTGATAATCCTTACTCTGCTACAGAGATAAAGGTCACTAAACTACGGGCCACACGACAATAGGTATGATATTGTAGTCAAGTTCTCCCCAATCCCATGTCTAGAATCTAGCAATGTCAAGACTGTACAGTCATTTCAAAAGTAAAAGAAATACTGATAAATAAATCTAGAATACTAACACGAGGTCAATACCACGAATAGTCATATAAATCTCGTATCATGAATATGTCGATGTCCTGTGGTCAATGGACACATCAGTATGTACGTATTGCCTAATATCAATACTCGATGTCACTATTATGACATCAGTACCTATTTATAAACGGACACTAAATATCAACGTCCTACGTCATGCAATGCTAATAAAAAAGAACAACAAGACAGAAAAGAAAGATTTACAACGAAGGCAAGGCACGCTTGCTTGTAACTGTTATCTGCCGGTAGGCATGACCAACTCCGGTGTCCTTGTCGATCCTTCCAACCTCACCTATAATAATATATTATATTTAATATTATATATCAACATACTAAATATAAATTATATGAGTATCTACGCCTCCTAGTTGCCATAACGTTGTTACGACACTACATCTATATATAAGTTATAAGGTACCAAATAATCTAGTAAATACTTTACAATTATAACAAACAATATATTTAAATTCTGAAATTTATCTATAAATAGTTATATATTGCTATAATGATATTTTCAATAGGGAAACCCTTTCACAAGGGGTCTTATGTCAATGCCACGTATGACTTCCTCAATTCGACCCACTAATTTAGTTTCGAACATCATAAAATAAGATTAATAAATTCTCTAAAAATTCCAAAAATTAGTTAAAATAGTATTTATAATGTTAAACCTTGCACAACATAAAGTTTAATATGGATTCATGACGTTTCGACACTTTTGGACACAAGGAAAGCAGAATTTTTCGGAGTTCAATGACACGATAAATGTCATGAATTTGTAAAAATAGTAAACGAGTGTGAAACCTAACTTTCAGATATGCGTTGGAAAGTTATCGACGTCTAGATTCTGAATAAAAATATAAGATGACTAGAAACTGAACTTAGATAGGTGAAAAATAGCTCACAACAGAATTCGTCAGTTCTAAATACACTGTCGTAGAATCGACGCCACGAGCAAACTGCTTGGTACTAGAGGATTCAGCAATCTAAGGTTGGTCTAGATACATAAATCT
The DNA here is from genome assembly GCA_029216955.1 of Iris pallida. Classification (NCBI taxonomy): domain Eukaryota; kingdom Viridiplantae; phylum Streptophyta; class Magnoliopsida; order Asparagales; family Iridaceae; genus Iris; species Iris pallida. Next base: position 45,910 of record JANAVB010034996.1, on the reverse strand, counting down.
AACTCTTAGTTTTGGTTTTAGGAGAAACGGATGAGAAAAAGGGGAAATCTCGTCTACAAAACGACTAACCTGTTGTGACCTATCAGACTTTGATTCGATAGAGTTTCGGCCTAAGTAGAGAGTTGTGCACCTCTATAACGGCAGCAAGGTTGCTCCTATATATCTAGGGTGGAAGAGAAAGTCCAAAGGGTTACAAGAGTTGTGGTGGTTGGCACAAAAATTGAGGAGAAATTATATTTTGTGAAGAAAGGAGGGTCGTCTAGGGTTTCGGGTTGGGAGGTTGTGGCCGCGTGCAAGTAAGGGCTACGTGGGGTGTTGGCAGTTATGAAGAGAGAGGAATAGGTTAGGTTTGGGTTTTTATTTATATTATTAGGATATGGACTTTGGTTTGATCTAATTTGGATATGATTTGGTTCTTCAAATTATATTATTAGTAATAGGTTTCCTAATTTGGATAGTAGTTTGACCAAGTCAAAGATATAAGGGAATATTGCATGTGGCTGTAATTTTATCCTTAAAATTATCTAAATATATGTAAATTTGGTTCTGGTACTCCTAGTTAGGCTCTAACTAGGAGGGTTGACTAGGTTATGGTCCGAGTAGCATTACTAGTTAAATTGGACCTGAAAATCAATTTAATGAGTCTCATGTGCCATTTGCAAATAAGTAGCACATGGAAACTCGATTGGATGGTACACCCTAGGCATGTGCATTGTAGACTCAAAATGGATCAAAACCATTTATTGGGTCATACGGTTTCGATCTATGTCGTCCCGAAATCAATTTAGAAGTTGGGCCTAGAATTACGATAAATGATCAAATAGCCTAAGTTGACCCGAAATTGTGCGAAGCCAATAGAATGTTGAAAAGCAAATTTGAGTGGTATATGATATATCAAACTCAAGGTGGACGAGTCTAGAATTCAATTATAGAATTGGATTCAAGAAAACAATATTTGTTGTGCTTCAAAAATCAAAGCTACGGTAAACTACTAACAAAGCCATTATCGACTTTAATATTTAAAATATCCATATAAAATAATATAAAATAATTAAAAATAAAATCCAAAAATTCGGGGGCTTACAACGATTGTTTCGATGGGTATAATTTTTGGTGTCGACAGAGGGTGTCGACAGTGGGTAGAAAGACTCAAACTCATATGAGTAGATGTTTTGAGAATTGTGGAATCATCAATATTAGTACATGAATTACTCGGAGGATAGTTATGCCTCAATTGTGCAGAAAGAAACATTTTTTGTCCAAATTTGGGTAGTTCCATAAAAATTTTCGGAATGTGATTTGGCTCCGAAATAATATAGCATGGTTCATAGTAACTGTCCTCATTAATGATCCATAATTATCGAGCATAGCTTCAGGGCAGCTGACCTTAAAAGACTTGACCGCCAAATCAAAGTTGTCACACCCCGATCCTGCTAGGGTCGTCTGTCTTGTCTGGATCCCTGCGGGATCGTTCGTCCTCGCTAAGGCGTGATTCCGTACAAACCTAAGTTGTGCTTGCACAATGCCATGTACTTGCACAAAACAACTAGTCAAGCAAAAACACACGCACACACCCATTCATTACAGAAAATCAAATATTGAACACAGAGATTTGAAATAGAATTATTTCTTTTTATTGATAAACTTGATAGGAATACAAGTACAAAGCTTTGCAAACTCAGATTGCCTTATCTTGGCTACATGATTCTCTTTTAAAACTCTTTTTGGAAAATAGTCGCAATGCCCATACATCATATCCCTTTATTACATGCTGAAAATGAAAAGACACCTTCAAAGAAAAAAAAACTTGAAACTTGACTGGAATAAAAATAGCTTGAGGCAATCTACGAGCTCTACTGGGCTAGATGAACTTCAGTGCCTCACTTGAAATCCCCCTGTCTCCTTTTGCTTTCTGAAAAGGATGCCCACAACGTGGGTCAGCACACATCATGTACTAGCGAGCGGCTTTTGGCCGAACTCGCAAATCTCTGCACTAAATCAACATGTGGAGCTAACATTTACTAGTGATCTCTTGTCTGGGTTCTTTTTAACAATTCATAAGAACATGATAGTAGAATAATTCATAAGCAACTTACCATCGCCGACAGTCATCCATGCACAAAAATATGTTAGCACAATTTGCATGACGAGTAATTCATGTTCATTCTTGTAGATATTGAAGTTGTAATTAGGGCTCATACAGGTGGCCTACTCTACATGTCGGTCCATGGGGTATCCCCATGATTAGCTGCTGTGACTCTCCAGTTCAGCTCTTCGCTAAGGACTCAGATATCGAATCTCATTTTATATGGAGGCTCTAATATCTCCTAGGCCGAGCGGTTCCAGGTTCCCCTAAATACCACCCGAGAGACAAATATTTTCTTGTATATAAGTTGTCCGAGACTAAATGCATGCTCTAGCCGTTCTATCAGATGAGACACATTTGGACTTATGCTCAGATATACGACATGTTCATTTCGTGCCTTCTTATTCATCTTAACACGTACAAGTTCGTCTGTACATGTCTACATTTTCAAGCATACTTAGTAACCGAACAGATGATCATTCTTGTGGAGCAGATAGAGTAGCAATACATATTCTTACATTTGATTCAATTCAATTATTTTCTCTTATCTTTTGTTGATGTGGTATCGTTGATCATATGGACAAGGCAACAGAGTGGACTAGAGATCATTTTTATTAGGCCTACAGATCAATGTTTATTCGGTTGAAGCAACTCACTGAGATGAATCTTAGTTGAGAGAAGGAGGGACTTCATGCGCCGTTCACGAACAGTTCATGCGTCCTACATTGGCACCAATAGTTGATTAGCATACTTCGGTTTCTTCTCTCAAGATTCGGAATGAATGCGAAATGTGATAAAAGCGAACAATGAAAACCAATCATCGAAAACCAACACGAAAACGCATTCATCAAAACCAAGCAGCGAAAGAAAACATCCAACAAAACTCTTGGATTCATTTCAATAGAAGCCAATCCATCAATTGGAAAGGTTTATTGCATTTCATCCATGATCAATCAAAACCGACAAAGGTTTTCCCAAAATACTCAGTTCAAGGCTGAGTCAACAAGCCGTAGGTATTACATAGTGGACCGCGATGAGCGGGACACTACATAATAACCACTGAGAAGAAGTTTTGTCCTCAAACTTAAGAAACAAGGTCATCTCCGCTAGTATTATATTCAGGATCAAGCAAGATGGAGAGATTATAGACGCCCGCTGTCGCAGTGTTGGCATTCCGTAACTGCTGATTGTGAGGATGGTCTCGAAGCGGCGGTGGACCTGGCAGCGGCCCACGCTCTTCAGCGTTGTTACTATTTTGAGCTGTTCTATTCTTTTTTGGGCAATTCCTAATAGAGTGAGCATGTTGGCCACAACCAAAACAAGCGTTATTAGCGGCACGACAGTCTTTCTTGATGTGCCCACTTTTGCCACAGTAACTGCAACTCAGACCATTCGCATAGCAACAGTCTTCCTTCACATGCCCTCGTCGACTACATAAGGTGCATATTGGCTTATTGTTCTGTTCCCCGTCAGTATTTTTCTCTCTATCATGATATCTCTTGGCGGGCTGATTCCGACCGTACTACATTTTAGTTGACGCCTTCTTCAGGCAAAACTGTTCCACCTGTAGCGCCGTCTCAAAGGCCTGAGAATACGACCCACATTCTCGGTTTAGCACACTCAACTGAATGTCGTCATTCAGACCTCCAACGAATCGATCTAGGCGAATCTGTTCTGTGGGTAACATAACATCAACAAAATTTGCCAGCTTGGCAAAATTCAGATTCATAGTCCTCCACGAACATATCTCCTTGTTTCAGAGTGATGAAGTCATTTTCTATTTCTTGCACATGGCTGGAGGTAAATATTGGTCCAAAAATGCCTTCTTGAACGAGGCCCATAAAATCTTTCCATTCCTAGCCGTTACGAGCAGCGTCGGCTTATTCACTTTCCAGCAGTCGTTTGCCCGCAGCCGTAGTAGCAGAGCGGTACACAATACCTTCTTGCTACTCGAAACTCCAACGAATGTGAACAAACTTTCCATTTTATCAATCTAGTCCACCACCTTATCTGGTGATGTCCTGCCCTCAAATTCTGGAGGTTTCACATCCAAGAAGTCCTTTGGCTTAAAGGAAGAGTGCCTTTGCGCCAGCTAGGGTTCGTCGCCATCCACGGGCTCAATCTCGGGTGTTCCCGTTGGTTTGGTCACTGCGGTAGTATCTCGATTTGCCGCAAGTGCAGTTACAAGTTGGGTCAAGGAATCTAACTGCTTCTGTTGGGCCTCCAGTCGGGCCTGTTGCATCTGGCCATGCTCCTCATTATCTTGCCTCTGTAGTTCCAACAAGGTCGTGATCCGTTCACTCGGATCGGTCAAGATAGCTAGTTGAGGAGGGGCCATTTCTCTACAAAAGAGTATAACTTCTGTCCGTCTTATAAAATATTATGGACTTATTGTATGGAGCATTGGTTTTCATAACTCAAAATCGAGACTTTTGAAAGCCATCAAAATACTTTATATACTTTTTTTAAAAATGATATTTGCAAGTGGCCAAGGAAGTAAAACCTGGCTCTGATACCACTTTGTCATGCCCCGATCCTTCCTGCAGGATCGTTCGTCCTCGCTAAGGCGTGATACCGTGCAAGCCTAAGTTGCACTTGCACAAGGCCATGTACCTACACAATACAACTAGTCAAGCAAAAACACACGCACACACCCATTCATTGCAGAAAATCAAATATTGAACACATAGATTTTAAATGGAATTACATCTTTTTATTGATAAACTCGATAGGAATACAAGTACAAAGCTTTGCAAACTCAGATTGCCTTATCTTGGCTACATGATTCTCTTTTAAAATTATTTTTTGAAAATAGTTGCAATGCCCATACATCATATCCCTTTATTACATACTGGAAATGAAAAGACACCTTCAAAGGAAAAAAAAACTTAAAACTTGACTGGAATGAAAAATAGCTTGAGGCAATCCACGAGCTCTACTGGGCTAGATGAGCTTCAGTACCTCACTTGAAATCCCTTTGTCTCCTTTTGCTTTCTGAAAAAGATGCCCACAACGTGGGTCAGTACACATCATATACTAGCGAGCGGCTTTTGGCCGAACTCGCAAATCTCTGCACTAACTCAACATGTGGAGATAACATTTACTAGTGATCTTTCTATATGTCTAGGTTCTTTTTAACAATTTATAAGAACATGATAGTAGAATAATTCATAAGCAACTTACCATCGCCGACAGTCATCCATGCACAAAAATATGTTAGCACAATTGGCATGACGAGTAATTCATGCTCATTCTTGCAGATATTAAAGTTGTAATTATGGCTCATGCAGGTGGCCTACTCCACATGTTGGTCCATGGGGTATCCCCATGATTAGCCGTTGTGACTCTCTGGTTCAGCTCGTCGCTAAGGACTCAGATATCGACTTCCATTTTCACATGAAGGCCCTAATCTCTCCTAGGACGAGCGGTTCCAGGTGCCCCCAGATACCACCCGAGAGACAAATATTTTCTTGTATATAAGTTGTCCGAGACCAAATGCATGGTCTAGCCGTTCAATCAGATGAGACACATTTGGACTTATGCTCAGATATACGACACGTCCATTTCGTGCCTTCTTGTTCATCTCAACACGTACAAGTTCGTCTATACATATCTATATTTTTAAGCATACTTAGTAACCAAACATATGATCATTCTTATGGAGCAGATAGAGTAGCAATACATATTCTTGCATTTGATCCAATTTAATTATCTTCTCTTATCTTTTGTTGATGTGGTATCGTTGATCATAGGGACAAGGCAATAGAGTGGACTAGAGATTATTTTATTAGGCGTACAGATCAATGTTTGTTCGGTTGAAGCAACTCACCGAGATGAATCTTAGTTGAGAGAATGAGGGACTTCACGCGCCATTCACGAACAGTTCACGCATCCTACATTGGCACCAAAAGTTGATTAGCATACTTCGGTCTCTTTCTCTCAAGATTTGAAATGAATGCAAAATACGATAAAAGCGAACAATAAAAATCAATCATCAAAAAGCAACACAAAAATGTATTCATCAAAACCAAGCAGCGAAAGAAAACATTCAACAAAACTCTTGGATTTATTTCAATAGAAGCCAATCCATCAATTGGAAAGGTTTATTGCATTTCATCCATGATCAATCGATACCGACAAAGGTTTTCCTAAATACTCAGTTCAAGACTTAGTCAGCAAGCTGTAGGTATTACATAGTGGACCGCGAGGAGCGGGGCACTAAAAAAGTAAATATTGCAGATCCATAAGATGACCCATATGATATCGTATATGGAATTGCGTCGAGAACAAATATGATGTGGTGCATATTGATGATAAGTCTAGGCGATCGAATAATTATTTCGGGAATTGATGGAACAGCTTCGGCTGAGAATGATATAATCAAATTTTGAGAGTTTGTCGGATGAATGCTTGAACGACTATGATGGTCGACAATATTGGCAATACGGATGGGTGATTTCGAGAATCGTACTATACATAAGAGCGAGCGATAAGAGAATGACTTTAAAGTTGTGTCATTGAATTTGGATTCAGCTTATAATTGAGCTAGCATAAATCAAACTTATATTCAATGTTGAGAGACGGACAAGTTGGAAATTTGGCTAGAGAATTTCTACACGATAGGAATTAAACATAAGATGCGTCGTAGAAAGACCTTTGTGTCAAAAAGATTTGTTGTCTTTGAGAATCGTCAACTCGAATGAAACTTTTGTGTCGAATAGATTGTGGCCTTTGTGCCACATCAATTTAAAAGTTGCATCAGAAGAATTCGAGAACGGTATTTAAGTAAGTCACTTAGCAGGCCTAGCCCGAATTGTTGATGCATGTTGCAAGTCAACAAAGGAAAATCCTATCGAAATGAGTTGTAATGTAAAACTTCAGAAATAGTTGGGCAGCAACTTCTAATGCAAGGCGTTGCGGAGGCTCATTGCGATCGGATGCGCGACGGCTTGACACGATACATAGAATTGATGGTTCATACGAAACTTATAAAATGAAAATATGATTTTTGAATCGTATCATGTGCAGTGAATTTTGTTGGATGATTACGTATGCATCGAATATGAATATGCGATAGAATTGTGAGAACAAACACTAGAGCCCAAGTCCGATCAAAAGTGCGAGATGGAAAGTATTCGAGGATTGAAAATTTATTGATAGTTTGGTTCTAGTTTTCTACAACTCGGCTTAGCTAGAATGCATATATTGGTGGGACGCCTAAAATATGTGTATGATTCAAACTAAGTTATATGATGCAAATAATAGTCGAACGAGATCATGAAACGATCTAGAGGAAATAATTGGTTTGAGTGTCGATTTTGATTCGAGAATGAACCTTATTTTGAGTGGTATATTATGTAATGTCCCACTCCGCACGATGCATTATGCTGAGTAATTGACTCAAAAAGTTGTATTGACCCGAGATATGTATCGATGTGAATTGATGCAAAGAGTTACGTTGACCTGAGGAATACATCGAGTAAGATTGATGCAAGTGTTAAATCAAAGCATCACCTCACGATGGTCTGTGGCATAGGCACAGTAAGCCAAATCGGTCGAATAAATCAACGAAGCATGAAGTGCATCGAATGGCTAAGTCAGAGGAATTGGCTTTGCAACTAAGTTATAAAATTAAGCCGCATCGGCTCGACAAAATGATAAGGCGTATCGGCTTAAGGTGAGAGGACTTTGACCATTTTTTCCTACTCATTTATGCCTAAGTAAAATATTTCGTTGTATGCTGAAGTTAACTTATTGATTCCACGGGCGTGGCTCGATCGAGAGAAATCATGGTGCGTGTCGAACACTAGATAGAACAATTGAATAAAATGTGCATCAAATGTACGAGTTGCTATTGAATATCTACCGCAATGATGAGCGCCTCGGTACGCAAGCCATAAGAACATGGGATAACTATACCGATGAGTGCCTCAGCACATAAGTTATTTGTTCCCCCGTGCACGAGTTAGAAGGCTAGCACAATGAAAGATTATTGAAGCGAGTGCCTTAGTGCATATGCTATGAACATTGAACACTAAGGCATAGAATATAGAAATACGATATCAAGGCGTACATCGTATGTGCAACTCAAAGAATGGAGAACAACTATGTCAAAGCATGCGTACATGCATGAGAATCATAAAAGATGGCTTTATTGTAAAGAGAACAGTCGTGGCATGAATGTGATAGAACAGTCGAATGTGGCATGGTCCATTTGACCGTTAAATATTGAAACAAAAATTGAAATCGTAGAAGAATGTGAGAAATACTAAATGATGTGATAGCTGAGTTTCGGACTCAGTCTATGTTTGGTTGTATGAATTCGATGTGATTGCATGGTCAAATGAACTTGATGATTGACCGTGCATGGGTATCCCTTAAATGATGTACTCCGAAAGAACTGAGATCGTTCGGTCTATAGGAGAATTAAGGGGTATTATGTAGGACATTTCAATCTATGTGGCTTGCGACCTACTATTAAAATGGAGCACCCATAATATCGGTATCGAATGAGCTTCACAAAATGGGGGTAGTAACCCAAGCTGAAGTAATCACTGTCATACCATTGGTAGAGTTCCATTCTAGCATGATGAATGCCAGTGACCTTCATATAGTTAAAGAATGGTGGGCTAAAAGTGTAGCCGTACAGAGAACACTTATAACATGACAGAAAAAGATGGTAGGCATATTCACCTTACGTCGGTGCAAGGATGAGTGCATCGATGTTGGTAAAAAGTCACAAAACAACATAAAAGTGCTATTGGTTTCCTGATTGCTTATGCGAATCATCGATAACATGCTTGCCATGAAAAAATATGCTTTACTGCTTTCGAATATGCTTATGCGAATCATCAATAACATGCTTGCCATAAAACCTGTCCTAAGGCAAATACAGAAATATCACAAATTAAGCTGCATGATCCATATATCTACTTAATGTCAGTTTAGTAAAGTGGATCTTTGATCAGTACGCGAGATAATTAGAACTAATCTCCTACCAGATTGCTTGCAGGTTTAGGGAATTATCTGCTCATGCCGGAGCTTCACTTGAACGTGCTGAGGCATGGAATGCTGTAGCATTTTGAAGCTGCGACCGTATTGACGGTCAAACTTGCAACATGATTGATACGACTGAGATATAGAAGAAATGATGTGTAGAACAGTGGAACCTTTTGTGGGGAAGAGAGAACATGAGTGTTGTAAGCCAATCTAAGGAAAAATTGAGTTGGGCTATTGAAATCTTTTGTAACCTCAGTTCTATTATCAATAAAGAGAATTGTTTCGTGTACTCTGATTGTTTCGCTGCTAATATCAAATAAAAGATAACTATTTGAGAACTTATCATCTTGCCTTGTATGAGTGCAACTCCAGACTCGTACGGCATCACATCCCTGCGAGGACGAACGATTCTAGTAAATCGATGCGAGGATGAGCGATTTTCTGGATCAGAGCGTGACAGTTAGCTTGAGTGATTGTAACCTTGGCCTCATGCCTTTATAATTTTGTTATTTATCAATAAAGATATGATTTTGTTTCCTTGTATTTATGTTGTTTACCTTTTTTTGTTGCTGACTTATGTGTGACGCTGTCGTCTAGCTTCTAATCGGTCGTTTCGTGTATTCGTCTTGCACGAGCACAACCTAGGCTCGTACGGCATTACGTCTGAGGACGATGTTCTGCGAAATCGGAACGTGACAACAATAAAGGGTTAAGACAATTCTCGTAAAAGAGGAATTACATAAGCTGATTGCCAACAAGTATACAAAAACCTGATGCAAAAGTTTCTGTCATGATGTTAAAAATTATTTCATCTGTCAGACAAAGCTCTATTATACAATGTATCTTCTAATCCATGTCTTCCTATGGTTTAATGGAAAACATAACTTCTCGATCTGGTAGAGCTAGAGGGGTAAAGACCGTTCTCGTAGAACATGAATTTTATCAGGTGATTACTGGCAAGGATAAAAAATATCGACATATTAGATGATGCATGCACAGTGCAGGACAAAGCTTTGCTGGTGGACAAAATGATGTATAACGTCATGGCATAACTTTCGTAAGTTTACTGTTGAAGCTAGAAAGATTTTATATCACAAAATCCTTGTCGAACACGTTGCACCTAAAGATGCAACTCTACAATCTATGCATGAATAAGGGACCCAAACTTTACAGATTTAGAATAGCTTCAATAATGTGGTAACTAATCTTTTGTGTCTTGAAGTAAAGTTAGAGGAGGAAGGCCAATTGTTTTTGTTCATATCTTTGCCTCCAGCATCATATGCCCATTAGATAACAACTACCCTTTATGGAAAGAAGAAAATCGAGATGGAGTAAGGTTTAGTGCCCCGGCCCTACATCGTGCCCCATTTTCGTCTACGGGGTGCGCGATAAAGCAACACTGTCGCTATCGATTCGGTCAGGACCGATAGGTCAGAATCGGCCGAATCGATCGAACAGGAACGATTGAATTAAGATATTTTTCTCATTATGGGAAGGCTTCTTCATAATCAATTCACATATTTAGCGAGTTGTACCTCAAGGATTGGCTCTGCGGCTGAGTTGGGAGAGACCTCTCGTTGCTCTGGTTTTCATGCCGCACTTGCTTTGGCTTTAGCTTTGGTTTTTGTGAATATTTTGATGAATTTTCATGGCTTGCATTTTTGAACTTCGCATTTGTATCGAAACTACTTGAATAATATAGTGTTCTAAACAGTTGCTTGTGCGATTGCAGGTGATCGCGTAGGCGACGTTTGTGCAGCCAACCAGTCCCTCGCCTGAAGCAAAGTCTAAGGTGAGTGGCTGACCTTCTTCGCCTCGACCCTCTGTTTCAAAATCAAATATGAGACACAAATGAAATACTTATCAATATAGTATAGAATCAAAGAAATCATGGCACGATTCTTCACGACACTCTTGCTATAGAACTGTTGTAGGCGAAAACTGATACATGTTTTCTTATGTCCCATTTACTTTGCCTATACAAACACAAGAATGAATCGATTAACATTTATCGCATTGGTACGGCTAAAGTGAATAAATTGACTAAGTTCAAAAGAAATGCTAAGTTTCGCACATAAAAGAGAAAGGATAAGGTTATAGAAAAGAGATAGCATTTTTCAAGACTTTGTAAAACGGTCATTGGACAACTTGTCGACAAGGTGTAGTTTCTTCGAATGGTTGCCTAGGCCAAGGAACTGATTTGGCCTAGAAGGAACGAGTATAGCAAGCTCCAGCCTTACATCGGCGTGGGTTATTCGGGAACTTTCGCACAGGGCTCGCTATCCGTCGCGAAAGGGTCGTCGTCTAACCCAGCTATAGTCAGTGATGGCTTGACATTGCCAGTGACCTTCACACCCTTTTATTTCTTGACTAATGCATGTGACACGGGATAAATATGATAGCTGCTTAATATGTACAATTTTATATGCTTTCCTTAAACATGTTAACATACAAATCAAACAGGATGGTTAGAAAGATCACAAATATAGCTAACATATTTTATAAAACTGCTTGAACCAAATACAGAGCTTGGATTTAATCAGCCACTCGCCGGTACATGTGATCGTACTGACCCTCGCTTTTTGCAGGTGTCAGGAACCAGGAGGAATGCGCCAACTAGCTAGGCGACGTTTCATACTTTTGAAGCTTCGACCGTACGTCGAAGATCTCACCGTGAGTTTTTGAAGACTCTCCGCAAGCCAAAGAATATGTCTCTGTATCCCTCCAATCAAGGTGGCTGGAATACTTTTGTTGTAATTGAGGGATGTATGTATGGAACGGCTATCTCATCGTCACTCCTTTTTGTAATCGAGTCATGTTGTAAAGCCCGTACGGTATGATTGTAATAGAGTATGTAAATGATGCCTATTATCAATAAAATAAAAAGTTTCTTTGTCTCAATGTGTTCTTCAATTTGTCTGCGCTCACTCTCTTAGATGTTATGTTTCGGATTATCTTATGACTATGCCTTGTGCAATCTAAAATTAGGTTCGCATAGCATCACGTCCGGGGGACGACTATCGATTCTACGGAATCATGGCATGACATAATGGCATCAGAGCACAGCTTTACGTCCTCGGCCTCCAGTGTCGAGTTTCTAGTCTTAAACCGTTGACTCCGTGTCGATGATATGAGTTGTTTCATATGCTGAACCCAGGATATTTTTTGAAACTAACGAGAGTTGCCTTTCTTTTCCCAGGAGTTGTCAAACCTCGAGCAGAGGATGAGACGAGCACTTCCAGCAGCTCGAATAGTTCCAGACCCGAGTATTTCGTCAACCCAATGGGGATGATGCCTACCGTAGTCGGATCCTCCGACGACCCGACACAACAAATGCTGCAGATGCTCGTAATGCAACAATGCCAAAATAAGCTCCATCATCCGCAGGCAAAGGCTCGTAATATCTAGTTTGAGAATCGGTTCGAGGCTCAATTCAGGCTGCAGCAACAGCAGCTGAATACACTCCAACAAATAGTATAATCGGTCGTGGCCAACAATAATTCTATGATGACGTCTGCCATGACCGAGCCAGCAGTTCGATCTAATAAAGCTGAACCAGAGGCGCCCATGCTCTTACCTGCGGCACCGAGAAGTTCTAGCTTCGATGTGTCAAAATTTACAAAAAGCTGCTGTACTTCTTTCAACGGCACAGAAGATCCCTCCATGGCGATCGACTGGTTGGAGGAGCTGGATGAAAAATTCGAACTTCTGGGTGTCGAAGAATCAAAGAAATTCGCTTGTGCTCAACAACTATTTCGAATGAACGCGCATGATTGGTGGGCCGTACAAAATCAGGCAATTCGACGTGGAGACGAGACAACGACGATCTCGTGGGCCATATTCAGAAAAGCCTTCGAGACTGAATATCTTTTAGCAGCCGTGTGACAGGAAAAAAAAACTTATTTATGTAGTTGAGTCAAGGGAATATGACAGTACGAAAGTATGCGGCCGAATTCAATAAACTGGCCAAATTTGCTAGGGCATATCTACCTACAACTGCAAGTCGAGCTCGACTATTCGAAGTGGGCCTGCATTCCTCTATTCGTGCCCATATTTCGGTGCCTGAATACAAAATCATGGGCGAGGAACTCAACCATGTCCTCCGTCTGGAGTCCGAGTATCCTCCTACTACTACTAGCGCTGTTCAATTTAATAACAAACACTATAGTAATACAGGAGGCAACAATACGCACAAGCGTCAAAATTGCGACAACAGAGGTGACAAACAGGCAAAGGATCGAATATTCTGCAATTTCTGCCACAAGGAGGGGCACGTGGCCAAAAAGTGCCAATTGAAGAGTGGATCATGCTTCGGGTGCGTCCGAACGGACCATATTACACGTAACTCTCTGGAGAAGCCGAACCAGCGCCCCCAGCAGCACCAACAAAATCGAGGCCAAGCACCTCGGGCTCCACAGACTGCGCAACAAAATGGCCAAGACCGTCGCCCCAATGCCCAGGGCCACGTCTGCGCCAAGACTCGAGATGAAGCGTTCGCCTCTGACACAGTCGTGACAGGTATACTGTATTTTAATAACAAACCTGCTCGTGTACTGTTTGATTCAGGTGCCACACATAGTTTTATATCGGCGGACTTCACCGTCGAGCATAAATTTTCCCTGACACCGCTAGGTCTCGATCTTACTGTTAATGTACCGTCGGGCATGCCACTACTTGCAAATTTAGTCTACGGAGATGGAATCATCTGTATAGGTGGTCAAAAGGTCAGTCTTGATGCGATAGTTCTAGCATAGACATGTATGTTTCAACTATGTTTTTGTTATTTTGCGTTATTGCAATATACTCATAGGAAATGATTGCCTATTTGTAGGTGGAAAGCAAGGATTTTCTATTATATAGTTGATATCATGTTACAAAATTGATATGACAAGGTCATATATCATCATGATGTTTTCTGATATATATAAGATATCATTAAGTTTAATTTTATAATTCTACAAATTCAGTCTTTGGAAAAAAATTCCTAATAAATCTGATTTGTTTCTCTTGATGACTATTATTTATATTTGCTCGCTGGTTAGAGTTGGTGAATCATTGTAGAATTATGTAATGGACAAGTCCTAGTATTTTTTTTAACGTTTTGTGCGTTCTATATTGATTTGCTTGTCGGAGCAGACAAGCCAATAAACAAGATACTACGCATCAAAAAATGTTACTACCTTTCTAGCTACTTCATTGTTGACATGTTGATATTAAGTGCTTGTAATGTCAAGACTTATGGTTATTGCTATAAATTTATTTAAGAGCATTAGTTATGTGACTTATACTCATTTGTTATGTTAACATTACTAATCTATATTCAATTTTTCTTTACTGGTATAAGCCATTAGATAAAAGAATTTGGTTTTTAATCTTCCTCTAAAATTCATAAGTATAAATGAAAACTAGTTTGTACAGAGATACTTAGTTTAGTAATGATTTTTTGAGGCTTCAAAAATTAGAATAAAATGGTATATTTGAAAATTCCAAAATAGAAGGTTTTAACAAAATTGTGCGAGGTAATTGTTCTCTAGGTACTTTCCAGGAGTAATCCTTCCTAATATAATTTCAGTAAGGACTTGAGATCCGCGTATCCTTTTGCAGGCTACATAAATTCTACATAAATTTTCTTCAACTTCAAAAATATATATAGTTTGATTTACACATTTGGATTTCATCTTTGGATTTCATCCTTTAGGTATTGAGATATATATACAACCGTCTTATTGCTTATTTCATTATTAAAATATTCATAAATTATTATTTTAGTCAATATGTTATATTTGGTGACATTTGGTTAGATAGTACTATACTCTAATATGGAGATTTACACATTGATATGAATGTTTTTAGTTGTGTGAATCTTAAATTTAGATGACCATATATGTTTTAAGTAAATTTATGATTAGACCAAAAAAAAAATCTTCATCAACAATAAAGTTTTATTTTCTTATAGTGATGAACATTCCAAATGCATGAGTAATTTAGTTTGAATTCATATATAATGTGTTTAATATTATGATCCAGAATCAAGTATCAATATACTTTTGGTTTGCTTTTGGCATAACATATATGCAATTTTTTTTTCTCTCCATTTTATTGACTAGAAACTATTATTATTATTTTTCGTAAAAAAATGTACTTGATGTTAAATATTTAAATAATAGTGTCATAAAATTTCTTGCTATTAAAACTTTGTACAAATCTTTGTACAAGCATAAAAACTTGTTAATTTTTACTATTTAAACACATTAATAGTGATAATCTCATTTATTTCTAGTATTATACATTTATAGCAATAATGTCATTGTAACATTTGGTTTAAATGAGCGGTGGATTTGATTGTCATGATCTTTAATATATGGCAAGTATATTATGAGTTACCATTTAAAAACATTAATAGTGAATCTCATTTATTTCTAGTATTATTGCATTTATAGCAATAATGTCATTGTAACATTTGGTTTAAATGAGTGGTGGATTTGATTGTCATGATCTTTAATGTATGGCAAGTATATTATGAGTTACTATTTAGACACCATTAATCTCATTTATTTCTAGTATTATTGCATCTATAGCAATAATAGTGAGTAATAACTGTTCAAATTCAAATTTTTAAATTTTTGCTTTGATTTTATTTGGGCTCAAGCAGTGTCTTGTGTTTTAGATTTGTTTGCACTCAAATTGAATTTCAAACTCAAAATGGTGATAACTAAGAATATCTCATATTTACATTATTGTCATTTTCTACAAAGTTTTTGAGTGTGTATATATAAACTTTGTGGATCTATAACTTAAAATAAAATACATTTTATGTATTTATAAAATCGGTTGATTGTGACATGAGTCAGTATAATCTTGCTGGATTTGGGATGATTCCGTCCAAAATTGTACATAAACTTTGTATAAGTCAATATCTTTTATATTGGATGATATTGAAAAAATTTGGCCATTAAATACATACATTGTCTAGCTTATTCTGGTTAGTATATACCAAGTGTGTATATTGTCTAACAACTCAGTATTGTTTAGTACAATATATCATTTGAGATTTTCGTCATATATATATATATATATATATATATATATATATATATATAAATATATATATATATATATATATATATATATATATATATATATTTGAAGAATGGAAAATATATATATATATTAAAATATATATATATATATATATATATATATATATATATATATATATATATATTTAAAGAACGGGTACTTATATTAAATAGAGAGAAAAATCAGAAATACATTGTACAATCCTCGCATTGAACTAATCTGAAAAATTTAATCTCCCAAAACTCGAAGATCATACACAATGTTGTTGAGTATACCATTCAGGGCGAGCCTTCCCCTCAAAAATGCGTCTGTTCCTTTCTCGCCAGACATGCCACACTGATGCTAATAATCTCAACCGGGCTTGCCGATATTTCAGTTGACATCTGCTTTTAGTGGCTTCAATTTCTTCGAATATAGTGTGTAATCCATCTCTGGAAGTGGCAGCAATACCCACTTGAACTCTACATGACTGCTAGATAATGCTCGAGAATGGACATTAGAAAAAGAGATGGTCCCGAGATTCCGTACCCGATCCACATAGCACGCACTGCAGACTAGGCACCTGAATGCCGAAGCGCTCCAGTCTATCCCGGGTTAGTAGCCGGTCGTTGATAGCTTTATAAGCACATAGGTGCATTTTAGTTGTCGCACCTTTAATCCACACAATGTCGGCCCACCCGACTTTCGGGTGTCTTGATCTCAGGCGCTCATAGGCGTCCCTGCTACTGAATTCCCCAGTGCTTGAAACATCCCACCACCAGCAATCCCGAACGGCTTGAGTATCTAGCTGCAAACTTTGAATTTCGTCTCTCAGCCATATACCCACCTGTCGGTTGGACACCCTCCAATCTCCTTCGTGTATCAACACGTTGAGACCCTCCCGAATACCAATAAGTTCGTACGTTGGCCAGCCGAGTCGGTCCACTAGACTTTGGTTATAAAGCCATGGATCGAGCCACAGGCTGGTACCTCTCCCATCATGAAGTACACGGCTAATGGAACACTTGAGCACAGGTCGAAGTCTCAGTATGTTTTTGAAAGTACCAGAAAAGTTATTGTCCAACTGCTGAACCCAAAAGTTATTCTTCTTAAGATATCTATTGCTAGTCCATTTGGCCCAGTTGGATCGTCCCTCAAGGAATTTCCATGCAAGTCTGAGCATGGCCACTTCCCGTAGAGTCCGCTGGGGCTCGAATTCCACGTCCCTCAAGGAATTTCCATGCAAGGATATATATATTTTTTGAAGCAATGGGTACTTATGTCGAACTCGCCTCCACTGGGGCTCGAATTCCTGACCACTTGGGCCGCATGCATCTCTCTTAACCACTAGGCTAGAGGTCAATATATATATATATATATATATATATATATATATATATATATATATATATATATGTTGTCTTCAAAATCTTGTATGATTGAATTATTTTCAGTTTCCAATACTATGGTAAAAAATTTGACTTGTAGGAAAACAAATGATAATTTTTTGCATCGTTTTATTAATATGCAAACTAACCTCTATTTTCTTGAAGACAAAAATCATTATAAATATTTTTTAACTGACTATGAAATAGCAATTTGTTAACGGTGACAATAATACAAAAAATTTTTTGTACACTTAACATGATCTTTGTAATGTTCTCTCTCTAAACGAGAAGCATTAGAGATTGTGACTCATTAGAAAAGACTCAAACATGCTAAGGTTGAAGGTAAGCAATACAATTTTTTTGTGTGTCCATTATTATAAACTTGATATTTGTAAATCTTATTTTCTAAATTTTTTGATATAGTGAATGTTTTATCTCTAAATAATGTCTAAAAATAACATATATTTTATTTTGTTATTAATAAGTCCTGATCATGTGGAAATGATTATAGTATTATACATTATTGTATTAAAGCGATATGATATTTTTTCTTGGTCGATTTGCATGTTTGAACCTTAGTTGATCATATTGTCACAATATTAGAATTTCAAAGTTAGACAAAGAAATCACAATATTGTTCAGTGAAAATATTCAGATTATGTTAGACAAACTTTGTTTTGCATATAATCTATGACATTATAATTCTTTTGATTCATTCAAACAATTTAGTAAAAAGAAAATAGTTTAGTGATACTACAAATTCCTATAAATCTAAAGTTTTAAAAAGTTATATTTTGCGTACAAGCTGAAAGGGTCCTTCTTTCAACCGGACGTAAATAACTCTAAGTGACCTGATATTTAATCGTCCCCCCTGTGGACCTCCGCTAGCGGAACCGGCCCCTACAGCTAACCCAAGTTGATCAAAACTTAATAAACTAAAGATTTCATCAGGTCAATTAGCAAACTCACTTAAATTATTATTCTAGACTGTCATTTTTGCAAACATGGCTAGTAACGATAAATCTTTAGAGCCAAGACTGAAAGTTAATCTTACTTTAAGAGGTGGCAGAGTCATATGAGTTTTGGCTCACTGTTTTAGGACTTATATCAGTAATTAGTGAAATGACACATATGTTGATTGAGTCTAATGTCACTAAGTCTGATTTCTAAATCAGTCAAATCAGTTATTCTATTCTACTAGAAAGAATATTTTTAAGAGTATTCTGGACAATAAATTGTATCATATTAGATACTCTTATGTCATAGAAGGTCTTTCGAATACAAACTGGATACTACTCTTATCACATCCATTCCATTTATGGATATATTTTTTACTCTATGAGGAGTTGTCATCTCTTGAGGTTTGTGTAATAAATCTACCATAGCTAAGAATATTATATACTATAAAATGTTATCTTCAGTCACATCTTGTACTGAAGCTGTATGGCTCAGACATTTTATACGTTACATGATTTTGTACTTGTCATTTATTTTAAATTATGCTAAAAGCATATTCTTGTGAATTCTAAGATGAACATGTACATGCAGCTGCGTTTCAAGACATTAAAAAAGCCTAAAAGACAAAAATATAGTTCATGACTATAAAGTCATAAAAAAACTTTACAGATCTCTTAACGAAGAGTCTATTTACTCTTGACGAAGAGTTTTGTCTAGAAAATTAATCCTAGAATCATCGAGGGGATGGGGTTAATCCATAATTTAGTCACCAAGAGGCTGAGACATCATTAAAATAAATTTCCAAGAGGCTATACATGTGTACAGGGATACCCCCTCCCTATGGCGACAGTGTTCTGGAGTGATATCGTTAGGGTGAGTTTTAACTCTTAATAAGTCCAAGCATAATATGCAGGGTTAACTCGTATCACCAACCCATGAGGACTTACCTATATGAGAGGTCATGAAGGCCGCGACTATAGGACATGACGATCCTAGACAACTCTCATGAATGTGAAAAAGTGCGCATGGCCAATCAAATGCTCCACCCGATAGACCTAAGAAACTTTAGCGTACTATGTGTGCTATTTTCTGAATCTGGTTCAAGAAGACTGATTCAAGTTGTAGTCCATCAAGCTCTTATTCAGACAAAGACAATAGTCACTACATGAGATTCAAGGTTGTAGCCTATCTCATTTATGTATAGTATATAATAGTCCAGAAATTATCTTATTCTTCTCTTATTTTCTTTCTTTCTTGTCACGCCCCGCACCCTGTTTAGGGGTACGAGCACATGGGTACGTCCAGCCTACGCCGCAATATCGGCGGTAGAACGCTGTAAAGGTCATCTAGAATATATAGAATCTAAGACACAATAATATAACCTGTCATCTCCGTACGGAGGAAATATAACCACAACTCAATCACATAAGCTAAGGGAGATAAGCACGATGATTAAGATAAAGATAAGATGAAGTAAATAGTCTGAAATAGTGTCGAGCCACAATCACAAGTTCAGAATCTAAGACATAAAATAATATCCCAAAGTAAAAACTACAAGTCTCAAAGTATCACACTGGAATGTAATCAAGACAATTCTAGGTAAACTAGGTCACTACTGGCGGTGCGTCCTCTACGAGCACCGGGTCCATAGGCTAGTCTTGGTCGTAGGCTCCATTTAAGCCAAACCCGTAGTAGGTCGGCAGTATGCATCTAAATCCTCTAAAAAATAATAGGAGTTATCCTGTCAGGATATGAGCAAGTACAAATGCTAACAGCAGTTCCATGTGAATTGACAAATACTATAAGAGACAATTATAATGAAATACAAGATAAAATATCAAGACTGAAAGTAAACAGTACAAGAGAACTGGATATCATGTCATGTGTGAGATATAAGATAAAACTGGAATATAAATAGTGGAAAGTAAACTTAGGTATGAATGTAATCATAAAAGAAAGTACCGTGAGATATTAGAGCGTTATGTGATCGGCTTGGGTCAAGATCAGGCTGTTCCATTTGACCGGCTATGCACAAGTAGTATAATAGTATAGGGATCCGGCCGGCCAAAATGGAAAGTTATGCACAAGTAGTATAAGGTCAGGCTACACCCTATGTATGGTGAGGGTGAAGCTATGCACAGGTAATAAACAAGTAGGGGTAATGATCACATAACCACTAATAACTCTCCATCCCCCGAATAGTATATGGATCCGGACATAACACGTCATGACACGGGATTCTATAAGAGGGTAGCAAATCCCCTTAGGAATCGGCGTCTATACAAGTACAAGAAATAAGATCGAACACTATACCAGTATACCAAGTAACTCAGGAATGACATCTCATGACAGGATCCGACGTATAATAGTCCGTGTACCATCGTGTCGAGAATCAAGTAAAATACTACAACTGAATTGGATATAGTAGATATCAAGACAATGAAAACTATCAGAGAATGTACTCGCCTGCTGTCCAGAGCTAAAAAAATCGAACTACAAACCACTCAATGAGCCACGAACGGTCAACCCGCACAACAGTCTCCTGATGCTGAAACAGACATTACCAACGTTATCAGAATGGTCAAATTAGCTAGAAACGCCTATCCATAAGTCCAATTCGGAACACAGAGGCAAAACAGAAATTTTGGACCAAAATGGTGTCTTCTGTTGGACCTACTTTGTACCAAAAAGCGTGTCAGGGTCAATGGTCTTTAAAGTCGCCAAACTCCATGTCTACGGATTTGTTTTAATGAGACGATTCCAACGGTATGTCCAATTTTGGATTCCGTTGACCCGTTGTCAAAATGGTCCGTTGACCAGGACATTGAGGTTCCGATTTGCACGAAAAAGCGTGTCGGAGCCAATGTCCTCAAAACTCAGCAAATTATATATCAAACGAGTCCAGAATGATGATACGAACTCAACGGTATATCCAGAATTGGATTCCGATGAGCCGATCTCAAAATATCCCGTTGACTCGGACTGTGGGGCCTGTTTTGCACCGAAATGCGTGCCAGGGCCCATGTCCTCTAAACCTAGCAAACTTTATATAAAAATGTGCCAGAATGATACCACGAGTCTACTGGTGGTATCAGAATTGAAATCTGGAGTCCCGGGTTCAAAAATAGAATTTTACAAGTTTGGAATTACGAATTCGGACGGCCAACTTTGGCGTCAAATTCAACCAGTCAAACGTGCTCATAATGAAACAAAATTCAAGGGACAAGAAGAGGGTCGTACTAGTTGTGAACCGAAACTGACGGCGAACAAAACGGAGCTGCAATGGCGGAGATACAAGCCGACGAAGTTGGCTCCACAAAACTGTCCAAAAAATATACAATTAACGGTCAACTTGGTGGCCAGTTTTGATCTATCAAACGATCGAATCAACGGTTGAAACTTGATAGGAGTGAAGGGCTACATACCGAGATTGAGACAAAAAATGGTTCGACGATCCAACAGTTGGATTTCTCGAAAAACACGTGCGAAGTTGCTGCCTCGAAACGTGATTCTGAGTTCGATCCCGCGCGCGTCACAACGGTATCCCGTGCCAAACGCACGAATCACCTACGTGGCACGTCGGGGAGGAAGACGGCATACTCGGGGAGGTCGCCGGAGTGCTCGTCGGCGGGGGCCGGCCACGCAGCGGCCGTGCGGCGGCACGACGGCGCACGACGGCGGCCCGCGCACGCGCGCACTGTGTGCGCTGCTGCAAGCTGTTGCAACTGCTGTTATTGCGTTGAAGCATGCTGCTGCTGCTGGTGGTCTCGCACGACGGCGGCGCGGCCAGCGGCGGGGTGGTGGCTGTTAATGGAGATGGTAATGGTGTTCGTGATGATGGTGGTGGTTTTGATGATGATGGTGATGAAGAAGATGATGAGGGTGATGAGATGAAGAAGAGGGAAAAGAAGAAGAAGAAGACTCGGCCATGGAGAAGGAAGGAGGGGGCTTCGGCTGTGAAAATTTTAGGGAGAGGAGAGAGAGATGCAATATATATATATATATTTTATATATATATATATATATATTTTATATATATATATATATATATATATATATTATATATATATATATATATATATATATATATATATATATATATATAGGGTTTTCTCATAGCTTATATATATATATATATACACACACACACACACACACACACACACACACACACACACACACATATATCCTTATATATACTTCTATCTCTATTATTTATATAAATATACACCCCTTTACATATGCAAAAATATTTAAATTCTTACTCATAAATTTAACAAAGATCAAAATAAATATATATTATTTTATAATAATAACCAATATAATAATAATACGATCGAATAGAATAATAATAAGGATAACGGAATAAGGTAAAGCAATAGTGGGTGTTTCGTGGGAAAAAAGTGTGTGAAGGTATTCATGAGGGGGTAACATGAAGCTTGGGTTGAGTTCAGTTGAGCCGGATCGGATCAAAATCGGACATGGTGCAATAAATAAATTAAATTAGGTATTTATGATCATGGGTGAATAAGTAGCATGTAGAAGCTCAAATAAATGGGACACAAGTGTCAAGCAGATAGTAGGCTTCATGTGGGCCATGTCTATATTTTGGGTTGACAGGTTTGGGTCGATGTCGGGTCACGAAATTAAATTGGAAGTCAGGTCCTATTTTACGGGGGATAATTAATTAGCCTAAATTGACCCAAAAGTTGTGCGAAGCAAATGAAGCACAAGATGGTGTGTCTGAGCGGGACACAAATGTTATGGATGTAGGGTGTCTCGATTAGATCATGCATGAGAAGTTGGTTTCGAGAAAACGACTAGTCTTGTGCTCATAAATTAAAAGACACGGCAACGTGCATATGATGATCAACTAAAAGCGTGGGAAATTAATTAATAATTATTCAACGATCAATTTGTCTAAATTGACCCGAAGTTGTGCGATGCAAAAAAGAGCACAAGGAAACAAATTTGAGTGGGACATTATATATAAAAATGAAGGTAATCTTGTACACTACAATACTCGTGAAGGAAGTATCCAGAGATGGACATCTCTGACGCTCCAAGAATCAAAGGCAAGGAAAAGTACATTTAAGAATAAAATAATCATAATGAAATATTTATTGAAAAATAAATCATGTAAAAAATAAAAAAATAAAAAAAATAAACCCTAAATTCAGGGGTTTACATCCTACCCACCTTATAAAAAATTTGTCCTCGAAATTGGAATCATCCAAAACATCAAGCTAAGATACGTAGTCGCTAAGGCACAGTACTCAATCTTCTATCCTTGTGATCATCTATTCTGTTTTTTTCTCTACCAATATTTTGGTTCCGGTTCAACAAGCTTCTTCCATAAACCTATATCATTTTGCCCTTTAGAATTTTCATATCAATAAGAACCTTTATGTATACTCTAAAATATAGGTCATCCTTTATATATATATATATATATATATATATATCAACAATGCTTGACCATCGTCCATAATTTTCAATCTCAATAGCAAATAGGTTGTTTCCCTTGTCCTATCCTAAGTATCTTTATCCTATTAGTCACAAGCTCCTTGTATTAATTGGCTTCAGTCCTCCTCTACAGCTTTTCCTTGAAATTAAACATTCAAAACCTATTCTCGGCATTGAGCCTTCTCTCGTTTTTACTTAAGAACGCCTGAATATAAACCCTCAATTCATATGTAAATAACTTGTAGCTAATCTATAATCACTTGGCCATCACTACAACAAAAATACCTTTTAATGACGGCTAAAAAGCGTCATTAATTGCAAATATGACGCTTTTTTTCTCAGTCCAAGCGTTATGAAATCGGGTGTTATAAATATTTTTAAAAGCGTTATAGATAATTCATCCAAAACCGTCATTAATAGGTTGAATTTCTGCTACGTTTTATTTTCAAAGCGTTATAGATAGTTATGAAAAACCGCTGTATATGATCGTTGTATCACATTTATAACGCTCAATACTGCATGTTATACATTCCAAACGCTGCTCAATTCAATTCGAAAACAACCACTTTGAACCATATTCACAACAAACCATTGAAATGTAATATAAAGTACCATTCTCCATTTTATTGTCTCAAAATAGAGTATTTTAGCTACCATTGTACATTTCTCCATTTCATTATATACATCTTCTCAAAATATATAGAGTATCCAATATAGAGTACACTTTAGCTACATCAAAACTATTGACATCAAAAATCTCACAGATACTGTAGCGAAGAAGCACACATATAACGCTTCAACTTGGTCACATGAAGACTGTCCATAGCACATGTACGTATATCAAAACCCTGAAAAAGAAAGCAAAACCCTCAATTTTAGAGTCTGTCAATTATAGTCTGTAATTTATATCGAAAAATCGAGAGTATCAGAGTACTCTAATAAAAACCGAAACCGACAAATAAAGTAAAACATCTAGGCATGGCATAGTGGACGTAGTCCCAAAATCAACGATGCAGGCATGCTAATGGAGATGTCATTCCCGAAATAGAAATACTCCCACCTAATATATACCCGCATGTGATTTATATCGAAAAGCTCCCAACAAAAATACCCACAGTACCAAGTTAAACCCATCATGCATAATAGACACCCAACCAACAATTTTAATCCAAATAGCAAAATATCTTCTACAGCAAAGAAATCTTTTCCAATCCAACATGTATAATTGGGAAAACCTAAACCAACATCCCACAACAAGTATAGGAAGGAGACAACAAGCAACAATTTATACAAGAAACCCAAACCAACAATGCATGCATCACAAATAATTCCAACAGCAGCTACGTAACCCAAAACCGAAAATGATTCAACAGCAAAAATAAAGAACCGAACATGATCTAAAGATCATTCCCGCTTCACAAACAAAGACAATCGTAGGATCGTCAAGCTAAAATCGAACCCAACACGTATCAGTCGATCGAAACCCTTTTTATGTAGGGATCAAGATCCAACAACATCATCGACAAACAAAATAAACCCAAAAACTGAAATCAATCAAGAGTTTAGAATTTATATCCCAGAATTTGGTGTCGGAATCCGAAGGGAGCCTTCGGACTCGGCTCGCAGGCACGCACAGCGCCTCGCCGGGTCACGGCTGCAACTGTGGAGAGGCTACATCATCGACACGAAGGTATCCTCACATCCGTGTCCAGTATCGAATCGTACAAACACGAGTGTACCTGCACCCAGAATGAACAATCCAACAGTACTAACATACAAACTACGACAACGACAAGAAACGAAATGAGATATATAAGATGTCTCAGATAAGGATCAATCATCATCTGCTATACTAGCGTGCCATAACACGTATAGGATACATCCTGATACGGAGCCAGTGTATCCGATACGATCTGCAACGCTTTGGTTCATTTGGTCGAACGACTATTACTAAGAGTATCAGAGTACTCTAATAAAAACCGAAATCGACAAATAAAGTAAAACATCTAGGCATGGCATAGTGGATGTTGTCCCAAAATCAACGATACAGGCATGCTAATGGAGATGTCATTCCCGAAATAGAAATACTCCCAACTAATATATACCCGCATGTGATTTATATCGAAAAGCTCCCAACAAAAATACCCACAGTACCAAGTTAAATCCATCATGTATAATAGATACCCAACCAACAACCAAATAGCAAAACATCTCCTACAGCAAAGTAATCTTTCCCAACCCAACATGTATAATAAGGAAAACCTAAACCAACATCCCACAGCAAGTATAGGAAGGAGAACCCAAGCAACAATTTATACAAGAAATCCAAACCAACAATACATGCATCACAAATAATTCCAACTGCAGCTAGGTAACTCGAAACCGAAAATGATCCAACAACAAGTAAAGAATCGAACATGATCTAAAGATCATTCGCGCTTCAAAAACAAAGACAATCGTAGGATCGTCAAGCCAAAATCGAACCCAACACGTATCAGTCGATCGAAACCCTTTTTATGTAGGAATCAAGATCCAACAACATCATCGACAAATAAAATAAATCCAGAAACTGAAATCAATCCAGAGTTTAGAATTTATACCCCATAATTTAGTGTCAGAATCCGAAAGGAGGCTTCGGACTCAGCTCGCAGGCACACACAGCACCTCGCCGGGTCGCGGCTGTGACTGTGGAGAGGCTTCGGACTCGGCTACCCAAATGTAATTACACTCCCTTGAACAAGAACAAACAGAAAAAAAAATCAAAGAACCCTTTTAGGGAAAAAAAATCCAAATCAAAAATTAAGAACCCTAACTTTTAGGAAAAAAATTACACTCCCAACAAAATCTTTTTTAGGGAAAAAATCCAAATCAAAATCACTCACTTAATCAAGAGAAGTCAACGATGATGCAGCCCTTTTCGGATCATCGCCGAAGTGGACAGAGACGTCGAAAAACCCTAAAATTAAGAACCCTAATTTTGGAGAGATGGATGCACGTATGGTTGTCAAAAATTAGGATATTTTTGAATTCAGGACATAAAATAAGCAATGATCGAGATTTTAGGACAAACCGGTGATGAAGGCTACGCCGGTGACAACCTTCCCTCTGCGGTGGAGTCTGTAACCGAGGGAAGCGAGGAACGGGCTGAGGGAAGTTGGGGAGCGGGCTGAGGGGAGTTGGGGAGCGGGGAGTGGGCTGAGGGGAGTTGGGGAGCGGGAGGAGAAGGAGAAGGAGAAAGAGAGAGGGTTTAGAATTTTTCGTAAGTGCGGGAGAATTGCGGGGGAGTCGAGGTTTCGACTTAAATTTTTGTGCTTTTTTTATGACGCTCGTATCACTGGAGCACTATCAATAAAGTTTTTAATGTAAACCATCATAGATTCTAGTCTTGCTGAACATTGATGACGCTTCCACATCAGCCGTCATGAAAACCACTTATCAAGCGTCATTAATAGGTCTTTTTGTTGTAGTGCATCAAGGTCTACAATGTTCAACCCTCGAACCTAAGTACAAGATTCTAATCCTTAATTCGTTGTCTCAATAATATAATATTTCATCAATCCTACTTAGATATCTCATAATCATCTATGCTATCAAACTAATCATTCTTAATGGTTTCTAAGTCTACTATAGTCACTCATATCTGTCCTATAAGCTTAATCTAATAAACCTCTAGGAAAATATACTCATCACAATCACACAATAACATATTATAGTTATACTACAAAATTCGTTAACAAGGTTTGGCTATTTCAGTCGTCTATTAAAGAAGGTAATAAGGGCCTAAGGCTGGGTCGAGCAATCCATACCAGTATTCAGACAAGGTAAGAGTCAAGCAAGACAGGAAAGATTGTCAAAATATCTCCAAGAACGGTACGAGGTCAAACGAGATGCATAGGACGTAGTCGAAATAAAACTCAAGAACCATATACCTTCGTAATTATGTCACATGGAGGTACTATCGCGCTAGTGTGCATCTGGCTGCGATTAACTTTCTTATTCTATAATACGACGGATGGCTGCAGTGCACATCTGCCACGCCAGATAATATAGGTTCATGAACTTATTTTGGCTAAATTCGTAAAACATTTCCAACTAGTTTTTGTAAAATAAAGGAGAGGATGTCAGTCAAAATGCTTCAGGAGTGGTCCAAGTAGAATTCGAGAAATATATTTAACCATAATGCCGTTATCTGAAGTTATGCCCGCCAGTATTTCTCTGGATGCAAACAACCGATTCCGTAAAAGGATAAATACACGTTCGAACTTTTCCTGAATCAATCCATGAGACACTTTCAACAATATCGAGAAGGACGAGAAGACTTACTCAAGAGGTTAGTGAAGAAGAGTTTAGCCAAATTATAGGGATGATGGAACACAAACATTCATGTCGAGGAAATCCTACTTGTGGCTGTAGGTAGACAGAGTTAATCAAGACGGGGGAGAATGATAATAAGAATACGTTCTTGCTCATTTGTTTAAAGAAATTAATCGGCTTAAAATATAATCTAATACCATACACGTCTTCCTGAAATCATGTCGTCAGAATTTTGCCACGCCAGTAAGCATAGCTATATCAAACGATAGAGTCCGTAATTAAGGTATACACCATATAATCATGTCATCTAGAATTCTTACCACGCCACCCGGTATGGCTACAAGAAAATCTAAATTCTATAACTTAGGATAGTATATCTAAAATCAGGCTCTATATCCTTATCGTGCTAGCCAATGACTACGATAAATTCTAAACACCATAAATAAGGCAGACATTTACCTTTCTCACTGTCCTTATCAAGTATGTTATCAGATTATACCTTAATTCCAAAAGAATTTACAAAACCAAAATCAACAACTAACATCTAGATTTAAAATTCAACAATGAATTCATCAAAATCAACTTCAATAACAAGGAGCAAGGGTGAATAAAAACAAGGGAAAATGATTTCAAATTGACGTTCAAAACAAGATTCCCAAGGGTCGTCACAGAAATCTCTCAGAAGTCCTAAGCAAAGAGATCAATATGGCACATGATAAGATGTCGTCAAGGAAGGACAATTTATTTTGAAATGCAAGGAGAGTTGTCTTGAAAATCAAAAGATCAAAATTTTTCTAATATGAAATTGAGTAACTCCTATCATAACCTAGAACCTATATACTAACGGCAGGCTCGTAATTAGTACTCTAAGTCGAGTACCATTACGAAATCGTACTAGTTGTGACTCTGACCTGCATGGGCCACCATACTTCTATTACTTTGGAACTTGACCTTTTTTTTGGGGGGGGGGGGGGGGATTGTTAGCTTTGTGTGTTTGTTTCTTCACACAAGATGAGCAAAAGCTCAAATTCTAATCTCTTTAGTCCCACATCGGCTGTGCATTCATATAAATAGTGTTTATATTATTTCTCTTTAATATTTTGAACATCCAGGTTCAATGAACCATGTTTTTTGCATTATTTTTATTTCATAACGTCTTTTTTTAAATCCATTGAATTTTGTCTTTATATCGTAACATCCGCTTTTAAACCCATTGAATTCTGTCCGTTGGCAATAGATTTGAGCCCTCAATATATTGTGTCATTCTCAACCTTCTGAGAACACGAAACATCTAAAGAAAATACTAAAATTATGTTCCAACTCAATCTCTCCAAAACTCTCTCATTCTCTTCTTTTTCTTGCTCTGGGCAGAGCTAAGTTCTAGGTCATTCTTTTTAAGTTGTGTGTAACGAGAAGATACCGGTAGAGCGGGGGTTTTACAACTAGAATCATTCAAAAAAAGTTTGCACACAGACCCGGATTAACTCTTAGGACGGTGCTTCGTGTGCGACTTCCCCGGAGGCTGGTAACTTTAATTTTGGTTATTTTTGTTTATGGATTTCAACGAAAAAAGTCAATATATCCAATAGGGGCAACTTGCACTAGATAAGTCATTCACTCAAAGCACTAGTAGACAGCTCAAAACCATGGATACTTATAATGAAATATTATTACAGTTAGAGCTGTTTTGCCATTCTATACCGACACCGCCAGTGCAACCGAACTACATTGCCCAAATTGTTTAGCAGGCGATCAATAGTACGTGTGCTCCTCCTTCTACCAATAACAGTCATAGTTGGGCATATTTTTATGAGATTATGTATCGGCCCTTTGAGTTTTTTTTAGTTCATCACAGTTGTACAAACTTTTCTTGTATCCAACTTTTCAAAACAGAGATTTGTACAAATTATCAATTTGTGAAATTATCATTGTGTATATGTGATTTGTGGTATTATTTGGTGGTAATATTATGTGATTGAATGAATCTGTATTTCTTTTTTTATCAATTTCTGTATTTGCTACAAAAAAATTTCTTTCATGTTTTTGTATTTGGCAACATAAAACTGCGTCGCTACAAGGTATGAGGACGCCACTAACTGTATCAAGACATCGCTAAATGTCACTAATAATGTCTCTAACTAGACTATTATTGATGTTTAGCGACACCATGAGGCGTCACTAACTAAAAAATATATACATTGCTGACTTTGCTAAACGTCGCTAATATCCTGACATGGCAGTTTTTTCTATGTCATTTTGAGGTATCGCTATACTAATGTGTCCTTGTTGTGTTGTCACTGTATTGGCGACTCCAATGACCTCGCTAAATGTTGTTGTATTGGCAAATTTTAGTGGCATCGTTTATGGCATCGCTACAACGACATATTTCTCTTTTATGACTAGCATATATATATATGCGAACCTTTCCTCAAGTTGCTAATTACGTCGCTCAACATATTTAGTGACATTTTTTTGAGATTTACGACGAACTTTGGAGTCGCTAATCCTCTTTATTTTGCAGTAGTGATTGAAGATATCTTGAAATTTATTTTTGGGATATTTTAGCAAATGCTCCCATATAAAACATAGAAACTAGCATAAACCTCCACTATTTTAAAAAACTAAAATGTCCCAATTTCTTTGTAAATCAGCCAAAATTTTGGTTAAATAGTGGGGGTATATCTTAAACTTTATTTGTTCCATACAAAGGAATGGGGGACATTTGTTAGTTTTTTTTTTTTAAAAAAAGAGGTATATTTTAGTTTCTATATTTTGGATTTACTAAATATTCCTTTATTTTTTTCTTACTTGTTGACAAGGAATTTTATTTATTTTAATTGAAATTAAATCTAGTATTTAGCTCTTGAACGGATTCTCCAACAATATTCTCCTTGTGGTCTACCATGACAAAAAAGAAAAGGATAAAGTGCAAAAAAATCCTCGTTAGATTTTCACTTTTTGCACTAAAAGATCTCATACTCTTAAAATTCCTGAAAGTATGAAATCTGCTCATTTTGTCCCATTTCCGTTAACTGATGTTAAGTGGGGTGTGTAATGACTATTTTACCTCTCTCCTCCCCCCCTCCTCTCTCCAGTGGTGCGGGGAGGAGGAGGAGGGGGCGGGGCTGGCCGGGACGGGGAGGAGGGGCGGTGCTCGCCGGAGTAATGAGGGGGGCTGAGGGGGGCGGGGAAGAGAGAGCAGGAGGGGGGGCTGCCCGGGGCGGGGAGGAGGATGAGGGGGGCTGGGCTGGCCGGGGCGGGGAGGAGGGGGGTGCTCGTCGGAGTAATTAGGGGGACTGAGGGGGGCGGGGAGGAGGGAGGAGGGGGGCTGCCCGGGGCGAGGAGGAGGAGGAGGGGGGCTGGGCTGGCCGGGGCTGGGAGGGGGGGTGCTCGTCGGAGTAAGGAGGGGGGCTGAGGGGGGCGGGGAGGAGGAGGGGGGGTGGCTGGCTGGAGGGAGAAGGGAGGAGGGGAGAGGTTAGGGAAGGGGGGGTATTTTAGGTATTTTGTTTGTTTATAAAAAAAATGTCACTTGACGGTCAAAACTAACGGTCAACAGACGGTAGGGGGCTGGCCAAGCAAGTCATCGATTGCGGGGGTATTTATTTGCTAAATTTGACTAGAAAACTTTTCTACTCAAAAGGTACATATTTAACGAGGGGTATTTTGCAATTTACCCAAAAGAAAAAGTTTGGAAAGGGATGTTGCACCTAATATCAATTCCACTGACGTGGAAAAATTTGAGACGCTTGATATAGATTGCCACAGCAAGTAGCTCCACAAATTCAGTATTGATATGATCGTTTAAACTAGTACAGTTTACAAACACACACCTCTCTCTCTCTCTCTCTCTCTCTCTCTCTCTCTGTGTGCATCTATGGGGAAGGTGTGCTGCCATGAAACAGATGACGGGGCCGGCGGCGGTGGCGTTGGCTTTCCGGGATTCTTGATCGCGGTTTTCATCGCGTTGGCGCTCATGATGATCTGCTACCAACCGAAGCGACGTACTGTATGCTACGCACATCATCACTGATCTTGCATAAAATGAGTTTGTTTGTTAAGACATGTTTCAGAAGTGAAACATTCTCTCTCTCGCGCTGTTAGAATTTTTAAATTTCATTGAACATAAGAAAAATTGTCAATTGTATGTGTTTATGGAGACAGATTATTATGTGGACTAATTTGGGTTTAGTAGCGAGAGAAACAGGAGTTCTTAGGATCCTGATATTCTTCAAGATCTCTTTCCCTTTTATATATATATATATATATATATATATATATTTATATATATATATATATATATATATATATATATATATATATAATTTTTTTCAATATTCAGCTTCTCCAACCCAGAACTTTCCCCCCTCACATATGGATGGTCACATTATTATATATTATCATGTAGAAAGTATTCTTTTTGTTGCATTTTCCAAGCACAAAAATATTATATAATTAGTAGAAGTTTATGAAGATGAAGAATTATTTGGCTGAAAGGTTATCTTTTTATAAGACAAAGGATGGGATCAAGAAGATAATCTAAATTTATTCATAGTAATAAACTCAATATTACAAAATACCAAGTATGCATTATATGTCGTAACTAGATACAAAAGGTTAAGAGTTGAGAAAATAATTTAGCACCATCAAGAATATTTGTAGACATATCCACCACCATAGCATAATATAGTTCATTGTACACCATAAAATTTGGATGACCATAGCAACAATATAGGATCCATAAGCAACAATCCACATTTTACTTTGTTGAAAAGAAATTTGGTTTACTAGTAAGAGAAACTAGGGACATTTCATATTAATTATGTGCTTATTTCGTAAAAAACAAACAAAGTATTACCTACGAATTACAAACATTCCAGAAACGGATGTCATGTTGCGACACCTAGTGGACATGACAAACAATTTAAATACACTAGATGTCACCAAAATATGTTTCGCGTCCTTGTGGTGTGTCTGTATTGTGTCGTGTCGTATAAGTAGTGTTGATTAGGGAGAAAATGTTACTGGCTTCAGCACAGGGATATAAAGATTGATTCAGTACAGCTTCTGTTGGTGTTTTTTTTTTTTTTTTTTTTTTTGTCTTTAGACTAGGAAAGATAGTCCCACATCGAAAACACCAAATG
>JANAVB010034996.1:0-7500 GCA_029216955.1 Iris pallida | reverse complement strand
TGCGGGGGGAAATGTAGAAGACGTAGAAGATTGGATGCCAAATCCAAATGAAACCTTCATTCCGCGTTTGTTGCGCAAGATTGAAGAACATCTGGCGACGATTTCAGCTGATGTTGCAAAGATAAAAATTGAACAAATTAAGTTATCTCGGCGTTTGGATAAGATTGAAGAATCTCCAGCTTTGAAGCAGGCATCTTCATCTAGAGCATTTAATAATGTGAAGGTGGTTTCCGTTGAATCTTCTTCCGAAGAGGAGGACGTGGAGCTACAGTCTTGTAGTAAAGGATTGGACCGATATCTCGCATTGGAAGCTATAGAAGAAGAAGAAACTGTCTTTAGCAGTCCTTCTAAAAGAATGCGTATAAATATAAATCCGGTCACACCATCCAAAAATTTAATAAGTGGTTCAACCTCGAAGCCTAGCAATTGTACTAGTGTTTCTTCGAGATATTACGACTATATTTTTGCAGATGATAGAGATGACGAGTAAGTAATATGAGTTTTGATTTTATTCCAACAGTTTTTTTCTCCTAATTTATTCGTTTCTTTTCTTAGTGAAATAATATCATCTTGCAACAAAACCTATGTGTCTCGGTGGGAGATGAAGACCTTAGCTCCTTTAACGAGAATTACCAATGGGGTATGTATAGATAGTATATTTCTTCTTAGATGCCATCTATGTTTACTTCGATTCCATCGCTGATATTTTTAATGTTTTATTCAGATTATAAGTATTGTCTCTGCTATTCTCACCGCGGAGGAACGGAAAAGAACCTCCAATAAAGCTAAAGTATGGTTTTTACCAATAAGGATGTCGGTGAGTGAGCATTTTATTCTTCAATGCATATGCATTAACAATTTTCTCGTTTGTTTGTCCTTCTTAATGTATTAATTGATGTGAATGTAGAAAGCCACGTTACCTCCATCCGTCAAAAGCCTTATGAAATATGGAAGAAGTATAAATACTTTCAGGATTACATGGGATCTTTAAGCACTTGTAAAGAGGTATTAATGTATTTATGTTTAATTATTAATCCTAATTTTCTACAAATTTACTAATTTGTTTTACCTAATTATCCTGATTCAGATATACATACCCATTCATTTGGGCGAACACTATACTCTTGCAAGAGTTGTGTTTAAAAACAGGACTGTTGAAATTTGGGACTCACTTGCATCTGAAGATGATCCGATTCAAAGCAGAACAGTTATAAAAGAAATAGTAAGCTCATATTCATCAATTTTTATGAATTGGGTACAAGAATACGCATTATACTAATACATATTTGTTTTCTGGTAATTGTAGCTTTCAAATTTGGATATCTTTCTCCAAGAAGAGATTTTGAAGCTGAGAGATGCTAGGTTCAGCTTTTCTACTTTTGCAATAAAACGTCCTTCTTATGTTCCCCCGCCAAGGCAATTTACTTGATTGTGGAATTTTTTTAATTGCATTCATGAATGACCGATGTAGCCTGGACTACCGTTCTATCGATGTAAGTATGAAAATATGTCGTCAAAAACTTCAACTTTTTAGAGCAATATTTTTGATGTTATGTTTGTTATATGCAGTTTGATGCGGAAAAGGAAAGACGCATAGTTGCTGAATGGATTACAACTTCAGAGCACAATGAAGAGCTAAATAAGAAGTCCAAACTGGTTGAATATGGAAGACGATGATTTTTTTTCCTTCTTCTTTTATATTTAATGTATGGAAAACCCTAATGTATTATGTTCATTTGTTTTGTTGAGTTGTAATGACATTTTTGCCAAACGGCTTCAATTCTTTTTGATTAAGCAGAAAAGAGTCTTTTGCACTTCCATCGAATGACATTTTTGCCCTTCTAATTAATTCAAAACACCCCCGAACCCTTTTTTTAAAAAAGAAAAGGGAAAAGAAAAACCGTTTCGGAGCTTCTTCTTCTTCCATATTCCAGTCTGTACTCAAACCTAGGTCATTCTCCTCCAAAATCTTCAAACCTTCCTCCCCATTCGCAATATTCATACCATGTCGGCATCAGCGGCAGAATCATCACCGGCAGCATTACCAAATAGAGAAGATGCACCAGTTACAGAAAATCCAAAAGCGACAGACGGAGAACAACGGAAACCCTATTCTAAGAAAGTTGCAAAAAAGAAAAAGGAAAAAGTTGCTAAACAAAAAGAAGTGCAAGAAGAAGTGCAAACAGAAGGTATAACTTTGATTTTATGTTCGCAAATTCTGTATATATTTCAAGAAAAATGACATTCTCCGTCATAAAACGCATTTGAATGTTAAATTCTATTCGCCGTTTAATTTGGAACGGATAATGTCATTCTCCGTCTAACTTGAAACGGAGAATGCCGTTCCCAGTGTTAAAACCCATAAGAATGGCCATTCTCCGACCTAATTTTTGGTTTTTTTTTTTTTTTTGCAGAAAGAAAATCTGTCCGGAATAAGGATTCAAGACTTTTCCGTTCTACCTTCAAGCCAATGCTAAATCTTATGGAGGAGGTCAATCGAGATGCTGGCCGTTTACCTGAGCCAGTTATTGGTTCCTTGAAGAATACCGGTTTCTGGAATTTTGTCGAGGTTTTCTACCAAAACAGAGTCCACGTCTCCGAAATGGCCAAGGTAACGGAAGGGCTTGAGAATTTAATTGCAAGTTACACAGAAGAAGAAGATGGCGTCGGGTGCTTTGAATTGAGCACCAATGTTAAAATCGCGCCAAGCGTCAAGGATATGGCAGTCATATTCGGTCTACCGCTGAATGAAGAAAGCGTTGATGATGTTTCTTACAGAAGATTGATAAAGGAAAAACAACAGCAGCCCACACCACCAGCATCATTGAGCCTGTGCAGAGATCATTTCAAAAGATTGCTGGCTAATACTAAGGGCAAACACTCAGAAGTCACGAATAAGGAAGTGAGAGACAAGTTCTTTGAATTGTTACGACGGCTTCATGGCGGAGATAACGCTGTTAATCCAGATAATTTGGCCAAGCTAATAATCTTCCACTTGTGCCAAACTGTATTCTTCACAAAGTCTGGCGGTTCAAATTTGCCGTACAGATTCTTGGCCTTGGTAGACAGTGTGGACGTGATCAAGAGTATATGCTGGCCAAGGTTAATCCTGGCATATGTAATGGATAACTTAAAGAGGAGTAGAAGCAAAACTGAACAGGGGGATTACTCAATGGCTTTCCATAAATTGGAAGGTTGCACAATATACTTCCTCTATTGGTTTGCAGAACATAGTAAATTTGTGGAAAGGAAGTTCGCCCCAATTCCTGATTACCCAAGATTTTTCACATGGAATGGGTACGATATCTCAAACTTCCTCAAAGCCGAATATCACAACAAAATGAGATCGAAGATGATATTGGAAGATCTGGTTATACCTGTTGGGGAAGAAGAAGGGCACAAAGAAGAGGAGCCACCTATAGAAGAAGTTGAAAAAGAGGGAGAGGAAGAACACCAAGAAGCAGGTGGGGATAATTTTGATGAACAACGGATAACACCGCATCATGAAATGGGCGCTGTGATGGACGACTCAGCAAAGGAATTGGAGGATTTGAGAAGACATCATTCTGATATTCTTGCGCAGAATGAAGAACTGAAAGAAAAGTTGAAAGAGATGGAGGCACAAGGAGCGCAGTTACGTGCAGCCAACTTTGAGAATACCATACTCAAAGAAAAGCTGAAAGTGCTCCAGGCAGAAGAAGAGCAACAACGTGCAGTCAACGTTGTGATGGAGGGCTCTGTGCATGAACTGGAGGATTTGAGAAGACATCATTCTGATATTCTTGCGCAGAATGAAGAACTCAAAGAAAAGTTGAAAGAGCTCGAGGCACAAGAATCACAACAACGTACAGTCAACGTTCTGATGGAGGGCTCTGTGCATGAGCTGGAGGATTTGAGAAAGCAGAATTCTGTTCTTAAAGCGCAGAATGAAGAACTCAAAGAAAATTTAAAAGAGATGGAGGCACAAGGAGCGCAGTTACGTGCAGCCAACCTTGAGAACGAGAAACTCAAAGAAAAGCTGAAAGAGCTCGAGGCACAAGAATTACAACAACGTGCAGTCAACGTTCTGATGGAGGGCTCTGTGCATGAACTGGAGGATTTGAGAAAGCAGAATTCTGTTCTTAAATCAGATCTACATCCACAAGGTAAAATCTTTTCTATTTTAAATTCCTGATTTGTAATCTTCCAGGAGAATGACTATTCTCCGTGTACTATAACACGGAGAATAGTCATTCTCCGTGTTATTTGGAACGGATAATTGCTATTCCATATCATGTCGATACTGGAAAGGTTATTCTCCGTGTAATTCCAAACGGAGAATTCTATTCTCCGTATTATATTATACGAAGAATGTCATTCTCCGTGTTAGGTTCACATCATACATTTCATTGTTGTTTGTTTTATTTCAGTGCAAACAACCAAACAACTCAGAGAAACAAATGAAAGGCTCGTTGAGAAGAAAAGGGAGCTTCAAATAAAGTTGAATCATTTAAGATTGAAGCCAATGAAAAGGATTGCAAAATTAAAGATCTCGAAGCCATGGCTAAAGTACTTCAGAATGAGGAGTTACAAGCTGCTGCTGAACCTGCTGCTCCAAGAGAAGTCAGAAGAAGAGGAGGATCGGGGGGAAAGAGGTTAATTAAAAGCAATACAGTTGGAGAGGCTAATAAAAAGCGGAAGGTTAATGACGCTACGAAATCCCGAGAAGACGCCAAAATGGCTGAATTAAAGAAGAACCACGTCATACTAAGGGAATGCGATGAACTCTTACTTTGGAAACATGCGGATGAAGAGCTGAAGAAACAATACATCGACATCGTAATTCCCAGAAAGAATTCTCCAAAGTATGTATTCTGAACCCTTTTTTTCGTTTCTTTTTTCTAGACTTTTTTCACAATTATGTAATGAGAATCTATATTTATTAATTTAATGTAAACTAAATTTATGTGCAGTGATATGGTATACGAATTTTTTCCGGAAGAGGGTGAAAATGAAGTTTCAGTCCAGCTGTCGGCAGTAGACATGCAAGACATACTCAACTATGACGACATGGAGCATGGCATACTGGACATAATAATAAGAAAGATGAGAGAAATTCAAGGCAGTAAAAGGTGTACCCCGTCTAGTTCGAAGAAGGTGCCATTGATCCAGAAAAAAAAGCCGGCGGCCCAATCACATAAGTGGTCTGCATTCATGTCGGCCCACACATTGGTAAGTATTCAAACAGAAAAATCCATATTCATGTGTACACCGATGAAAAATGACAGAAAAAAATTACTCATGATATTGTGTATTGTTTTTGGGAAACAACAGACCGTCATTCAACGTGTCAATGAAGAAACCGCAAAACCCGGCGCCTGTGAAGACATCCAAAAAGTAGAAGACTTCGTCATGGGTTTGGAGGACGACATAGAGTTGTTATTGATCCCACTTTTTAATGCAACCATCAAACACTATACTCTGCTCACATTCAACTTTATCTCCTACGACTGGACACACTACAACTCCTTGTTGCAAACCACGTACGATACGTGCAAGGTGGATGCAGAATTAACGAAGAAAACCTTAGAGCCTATCGTCAGAAGAAAAGTTGATATGATGAGGGAGAGATGCCCGGCAAAGAAGGAGTATGAGAGCAAAGTGCTGAATTGTTCTCTAAATTGCCCACAACAACGGGCACCCAACTGCCTCTTGTACACGGCGTATTATATGAATAGGTTGACGAATCCTCCCTTCGAAATACCGGGAGGAAATGACAATAAAACTCACCAGAAGATGACAAAGATGAGGTTGGCATGGGCTAAGGAGTTGCTTTCAAGCAAATATGTAAATCGATCCTAGCAATGACATTGTAAAACAACAATGTAATTATGATGTAATTGGGCAAGGAACTTCTGTCTTTATAAGCTCTGCTTTTATAATATAATCATTTTTGAATTACATTTACATCGTCAAAACCACGAAAAGTTTGACTTTTATTTACATATGAAACAACTCGAACTCATGCGCCAAAAGGGCAGTGGGTTCCTTAGCCTCAGGAGTCTATCTCTTCGACATGTTCCTTGTTGAAGAAGGATGGCTTTGCACGGTGCTCTCCCTCAAAACAAAATTCCTTGAGGCAGTGGGTTCCTTTGCCTCAGTGAGTTCCTTTGCACGGAGGATGAACGATGAAGTGACTTGCCTCAAGGAGTCATGCTACGGTTCCTATGCTCTGACCATGCACGATCAATACCATCTACCACGCGGACACGAACTGAAAGACGACAGAGAACAACACTCCTTGACAGTTGAAGTTTTCAATTGGATTCCTTGAAGCAAAACACTTCATCGTGCATCGCCAGAGGAGTGTTGTTCTCAAGGAATTCAATTGAAAGCTTCAACTGTCAAGGAGTGTTGTTCTCTGTCGTCTTTCAGTTCGTGTCCGCGTCGTATTCATCGTGCATCGTCAGAGCATAGAAACCGTTGCATGACTCCTTGAGGCAAGTCACTTCATCGTGCATCCTCCGTGCAAAGGAACTCACTGAGGCAAAGGAACCCACTGCCTCAAGGAAATCCTTGAGGCAGAGCACCGTACAAAGCCATCCTTCTTCAACATGGAACATGTCGAAGAAATAAACTCCTGGCGGGCGCTTCGACAGAGCGTGGAACGATAATAAACTCCAAACCCATGCACATCTCAGTCTTCTGAAGGACTTTACCACCGTGCATCGTCGGGCCAATGGAACATGTTGAGGAGATGAACTCCTGGCGGCAAAGGAACACCGTGCATAGTCCGAGCCAATCAACGTGTGGGCGCTTCGACAGAGCGTAGAATGGCAATAAATCCAAACCCAGGCACATGTCAGTCTTCTGAAGGACTTCACCACCAAAGCTTCTTCGAACGAGGAGATCGACAACCAAGAGGAAAGAGTCTTGCCAAGGCGGGGGATCGGTAGAGTCCATCGCCACAAGAAAAGCTAAGTGAGATGAGAACAAACTCTCTCTACACTACTGGCATTTATAGGCTGAGAACAACTCGGACTCATGCGCCAAAACAGGCAGCCACTTCGAATTCATTCAATTAATTTCCATCAATACCAATGCATCTGCCCCTTCTCAATTAAAGCTAAGTAAGACTAGAACAAACTCTTCCAACTACGGCCATCTATAGCCATTAATACCAATGAATCTGCCCCTTCGAATTCTGCCAACTTTGATACCCCCTACTGTATCAAAGTTTTGATGCCCCCAAGTATGACATGTGGGCCCTTCCTGCTTTATAACATGTGTACATATATTATATATACATAAATTTTTAATAGGGCCCAAAACTCTTTTCTAACAAAACTCTTTTCAAAGTTTGATACCCCGATGTATGACATGTGGTCCCCTCTTGCTTTGTAAACGTGTAATCATATATATATACACATTAATTTTTGAGATGGCCCACATGTCATAATAGTGCCTGTATCAAAGTTTTTCCCTTTTAAATGGGCCCCATAAGTACTTACAAAAAAAGTA
>JANAVB010034995.1:0-64021 GCA_029216955.1 Iris pallida | reverse complement strand
GGCACGTGGCAGGAGAATAAATTTGATTTATTCGTAGATATTAGAAAATTATTATAAGGAAGATTTATGCCAATCAGCATTAATTGCTAATGGGGATTTGGTGTAATCTACCCTTAATGGTTCGGATTCGTCACAATAAGAAACGAACGGCCTGGATTGATCAATCCCCAGGCCGCCGCCATCTTCAAGAGCTAATCATTGGCAACCCTAGTGATCATATCCCACTATTATAAATAGCAAGGTGCCATTCCCTTGTAATAGAGACAACAAAAAAAACAGAGAAGAATACGTATACACAGAGAGACTTCCCCCCCATAGTCAGAGAGAGAATATACACAGAGAGAGAGAAGCCAGAAGAGCAATCAGAGAGAGAGCAAGAAGGGCATTTCTTCGTCAACGACCAAGCAGATCTTCCCCGAGCCAAGGCTGCGTACCGATCGTCTAAGGAGTAAGGCAGAGCGGCCGTCGCTTTCCCGAGCCTCTATCGTCACCCCCCAGAATCAAAAATAAACAATTGTACTTAGACTGCTGTACCTAGGTTTTCGTCCCTAGGCTTTCTTTGTACAAGCGAGTTTGTATTGTGAGTCTAAGTTCAGTCCTCCGATAATTATTCTGTTCTTTTACGATCATTGGCAAACACGATGGCGACTCTGCTGGGGACTAACTTCTCCACGGCTAAGGAGTTGGTGACGCAATCGGATGCAGCCAAACTTGGCTCTACACAAAAGATGATGGTCGTCCGCTTCGACCAACAGGCGTTCGAAGAGATGCTCTCTGAAGGCAGCGCTGGCCCGGTCCAGAAGCGCACCCGCACCATAAAGGCTCGCAAAGAGTGGAGGCCAAAATCATTTGCTCCTCCGCAAGCCCTTGATGGGGCGCTCTCTATT
The DNA here is from genome assembly GCA_029216955.1 of Iris pallida. NCBI lineage: Eukaryota > Viridiplantae > Streptophyta > Magnoliopsida > Asparagales > Iridaceae > Iris > Iris pallida. The sequence continues at coordinate 63,134 of JANAVB010034995.1, read as the reverse complement.
GCTCAAGATGGCAAGAAAGACTCCCCTGCGGCCCTACTTCAGACCGTAGACAACTCTGCTGTCCCCAAGTTTGGTAGAAGAAAACACTATGATGCTGGACTTGCAGGGGCAAAGAGGAACTCCGTGCGATCCGAGCCGCAGAAGGAGAAAGCCCATGCGGCTACAACCGCCGACCGCATAAAGAAAACTCATGTGGCCACATCTGTCGGCCGCATAACTTATGCGGCTACAGTTGCCAACCACATGGATGAGACTCATGCGGCTATTAAAGTCAATCGCTTGCGGAAAACCCATGCTGCCACAGATGCCAACCGCATGCGGTCAGCCGGCACGGTCGTGACTCCTAGCCGTATAAGGACTCATCCCACAACAAAAGGCAGTCGCATGCAGACAGCCTGTACGGTACCCAATGCTAGCCGCATAGCGTCCGTTCCACGCTTCTCTCGATCAGTCTTCGACCGGCTCTCATGCGGTCCTGACTCTGATCATTCCCTGGATGATAATCCAGACTCTGTGGTATTCAACTTAGACTCCTCCTATTACACACCCACAGGTGCTAAAAAGAAGAAGTCTAGGGCAGCGCAGGCTTATCAAGTCCAGACGGCAGCCCCAACCTCTGACTATCGGGGCGTCCCGCTGATTATCACGCGGGCCTCTGATGGAAAGTTGTATAAAACCACTCAAGTCCAGTCCCCGGCGGCAAACGGACAAAGTGGTTCCTCTGACCTGCGTGAGGTTATCCTCCACAAACGCAAGGAAAGAGAGGGAGCTTCAATGTGCAAGGAGTCCTCACACGAACATCACTGCACCCAGATCATCGTCAACTGCCGTTGCAGCAACGCGGCGGTGACAGAAGACCGGCCATCCGTCTTCCAGAGATTACAACACCCGAGCTCAGAAGACGAGGCACCTCCTGTTGTCTCCTGCAATTTCGTGCAGAAAGTTCCCGTCAAGGGAAGAGGGAAGAAAACAAGCATCTCCAGTCCAAAGGTGTCAACTACTACAGCTAAGAAACCGTCGTCTAAAGGGTTGTCTTCCACTGGAGTATTCCAATACACCCGTTCGAAGACGAAAACTGCTGCAGCAGGAAGTTCGTCATCTGCAATACTGGGGGTCATCGGAACTGGGGGTAGCACTCCTCCAAACCTCCACTACAATCCGACACTCCAGGAATACGGACTGGAGGAAGCAAATCCTCCGACGGATACCACAGATACCAACGTCCCCAAGGACATCCTAGACGAAGCAAGCTCCGAAGATGGGGGTAGTGTTCCTTCCGAGTCCGAACCTGAAGAGAACATCCCTACATATCCTGATGATTTCTCGATGCAAGGGTACGACTCGGAGGGTACATCCTCTACCACTCCTTCCATCACTCCTCATGTGAAGACGGTGTTCATGACAGACAGCAATTAAGGCGGTTCCAGTGATCGCCAGCGCATCGACACTTTGGAGGCCATATTGCACGCCTTGGTCAAGTCTGTAGACGAGATCAAAGCGGCACTTCCTACTCCGTAGGAGGTGACACCTGGCCAGGCAAGCACGGGTCCCGCAATCAACGTAGATTCAAATTCAGCGACACCGAACCCGGGCAATAATCCTCCCGAGATAATGGCCCCTACCACGACAGATGAGGCCCGAGAAGTAAGAAGAGAGGTTCAGGAGCTTCGAGCAATGTTCCACGCCCGAAAAAACTCTCAAGACCTCAGGATACGGCAACCAAATCCTGCTGAGTGGAGGGATGTTCCCTTTCCACCAAGATATAAGCCATTCAATATCAACCCATATGATGGCAAGACTTCAGCAAGTCGGTACATCACTTACTTTGAGGTCACTACCAACCGTCTGCCCCATGATGACGCTATCCTCACGCGGTTATTCATTGGGGCACTGGAAGGAGTCGCCTTCGATTGGTACCGTAACCTGCCAGACAATTGCATCCATTCCTTCGCTGGCTTCAAACGCCTGTTCTTGGAAAGGTTCTATGAGGTAGGGCAGGACGTCACGATATCTACCCTCATGGACGTCATTCAAGGAGAGAAAGAGCTGACGAGGAATTACATTGAGCGGTTTCGTCAAACCGCAATGAAGTTACCATCTGGCAACCCGGACTCTTCCTTGATCGAAATTTGCCAAAAGAGACTACTCCCAACATTCAGTCTCTGGATGGGCGAGAGTCAGTTCAAGGACTGGAAGGCTTTTATCATTAGTGCTACATGTAACGAAGAACGACTAAAGAAGGCTCGCCAACTGGGATTACATATCTCAGAGGGAGAGAACAAGGGCAAGCATCCCAGCACCACCAACGACAATGGGGGTAGCCCCTCCAACAACCAGGACAACAGAGGCAAACAGGCTATGGTGGCCGATACAGCCCAGAAGCCTGAGTCGCAACCTGCGGACAAACAATGGCCTCAAATCACTTATTCTTTTGAAGACGGTCACGTCAAGCCTATCTTAGACATGCTCATACAAGGAGATAGGATTCAGCTTCCTCCACCAAGACGGGAGCCTCGGCCGGCTGATCTGGAGAACCCAAAGTTCAGCCATTACCACCGCTACGTCCACCATGCTATGCACGACTGCTACCAACTGAAACGATATATCCAAAACCTCATCGAATCGAACGCTCTGGCCATCGATTTCGAGGAGGTAACCGTGGCAGCCAATATGGTGTCCGTACAATTCGACAGCTTCCCTCCAACAGAGATCCAGGATGGGGTTATACCCATCCCTCTGGCAACGATGGAGAATGCTAATCTTCCGCCTGCTCGTGATCAAGCTGCTGGTCTAGTACCCCTCACCACATCACGAGGGGAAATCATGTGGGTCCATCTGGACCTAGTCTACGAGGTAACTCAGTCCACTCCATCTTCTAAAATGAAAAGTGGAAAAGTCAGATCCTGCCATACCACCTCGGCAGATGAAGAAGAAGTCACGGCTGTTGTTATTCGATCCGGAGCACAATCTCAACCTGTGGCTGAAAACTCGACTGATGATCATCCGCCCACTACTACGGATGCTCCGGGACCGGCTTAGCCTTCGACGACCGACAAGCCTAGGCCGAAGGAGACTCGCTTCGACAAATCCCTCCGAAAGGAAACATCTCAGGGGCTGGAGAGGCCCTACAACTTCGACATCTTGGCGCAATTGGCCAATATACCGGCCAAATTGTCCTTATATGAACTCCTGAGGCTCTCGAAGGATGTCCGCACGGCTTTGAGCGATGCACTTCAAAATGCCGACGCGTACTTGGCTCAGGTCAACCTCACGGGAGAAAATCAGCCCGCAAACCTCCAAGACAGTGCCTGTACGGGAGCAATGCCCAACATCGTCTTCACTCCACAAGACATGCTTATCAAGACTAATCTGCACGATCGCCCATTATACTACACGAGCTACATCGGCGACATAAAGGTGAACCGGATGCACATTGACCCTGGGTCTTCCATAAGTATCATTCCAAAAGGACTACTGCATCATCTTCGCATTCCTATGCATCGCCTGACCCCTACAAACACCGCCATCAGCGGGTTCAATTCGGGCAGGAGCTACCCAATCGGGAAGATCCGTCTGAAATGTCAGATTGGCGATCTCCAATCAGAAGTCACTTGCTATGTCAAAGATGCCGACACTTCATACAACATCCTTTTGGGGCGCCCTTGGATACCCGATTACATGATCGTGCCTTCCACGCTACACCAATGCTTCAAATATGTTGACAAGCACGGCTTCGTGAGGACGGAATTTGCAGACATCGATCCCTTCAAAGGGGTCGAATCTTATTACTCGGACTCCTGCCTATACGAAAAGTCGAAGAGGCACCTTAAAGGAGGAAATGAACAAACTGATGCTGAAGCGACCACGGGGTCAGAAGAACCTCTGACAATCTACCTCCAAGCTCGTAAACCAGGCAATTCCGTACCCCTTACAGCCACGCTGCGTAAGGACGCAATCAGTCTCTCGGCACAAGAAGAGCAGATGAGAATCTGGCTGCCAAGGTCCGGCCAAGCACCGAGACCCACAACAGGGCCACTCACCATCAGACTGCCGAGAGTCGGTCAATCCCAAACAGAGAAGCTTAATCCCTCCGATAGACCTCTGACGATACGCCTGCATAAGAAGGGTTGTCACCCCGATACGAGGTCTGACACTTCAAGCGAATCAGCCACTCCTCACCCCACATCGAGTGCCAAACTGGGGGTTGCTAGTCTACCAACAACTCCACGCTCTGCTCCGCCAATTGAGCCTCTGAAGATCAAGTTGACTAGGTCATCCTCTCAGTCTTCATTCATACAGGGGGTAGCCCAAGAAGAATCGGAACTAGCCAAGTACGTGGCTGCCCACACCGATGTCCCCTCCGCAGATGATGTAATCCCCCTAGAAAAGATACCTTATTTTATCAATAAAGGGCTATCTTTGAACTACATCGAGCTTAATAAGCTATGTACAATGTATGCTATGGACCACGGTATAGGCACTCACCTACACACACAGGTGACAAACGTATCCACCGCGATCCGGCTTACTCCGGCAGAAGACGCCTACAGAATAGTCGAGGGAGGAGATCATCCAATCATCTTCGGCCGGAAAGACGATCCATACCCTTTCGCCATAAAAGAAGTCGATCTGGGGTCAGATGCCGGGAGACTGCCTCTGTATCTCTATAGCCCCCAGTCCAAATACCTCATGCAGAAACAAGGATATGACCTGGAGACCACGCCAGGTTTGAATTACGGCACCGGACGGCGACTACCTTTGAAGCCTCCAGTACCGTCCGATAAGCCACGGGACTACTATAGCAAAACTCGATGTGGACTAGGGTACGTAACTCCCACGACGACCCCGGAGAGTTCAGATGAAGAGTGCGACTGCCAGTCACATTCAACCGGGTCACCAACTTCTGACTCGGACACCAGCATCGGAGACATATTTAGACAGGTCCTATCAGTCAACATGACATTCGCCGACGCTTACGAAGAAGACGAGGACATCCCTGAGATCCTCGAGCTTGAGCCGTGGGCCCAACAGCTAGATACGCAATGGGAAAAGCGGTTCGAACTGAGAGAACCTCCTACCGAAGATGAAGTTATGCAGGTCGACCTCGACAGCGAGTCCTCTCCAAAGCCAATCTTTGTTAGTAAGAGCTTAACAGACGAAGAGCGAGAAGCGCTGCTGGAACTTATCAAAGAATATATCGATGTATTCGCATGGAGTTATGAAGACATGCCGGGGTTAGATCCCGATATTGCGCTTCATAAACTCAATATACGGCCAGATGCAAAGCCAGTCAAGCAGCAACAACGACGCTTCCGCCCCGGTGTCATGGATGCGATCGAAGCCGAAGTCAACAAGCTGATAGCCAGCGGCTTCATTCGTGAGGAGCAACATCCTGACTGGGTCGCCAACATAGTTCCGGTCCTTAAAAAGAATGGGAAGATCCGAATCTGCATCGACTTCCATAATTTGAATGAGGTATGTCCGAAGGACGAATTCTCCCTCCCTATTACAGACATCATGATCGACAACACATGCGGCTTTGAACGTATGTCATTCATGGATGGATTCTCGGGGTACAACCAAATCAAGATGTTTTCCGACGACGAAAAGCACACATCATTCCGAACACCTATTGGCACATACTGTTACACAGTCATGCCATTCGGTCTAAAGAACGATGGCGCCACATATCAGCGGGCCATGAGTGTCATTTTCAGAGAACATTTACGCAAAACAGTGGATTGCTATGTGGATGACATCGCCGTCAAGAGTCGCCATAAAGAGGATCATCTTCAGGACCTGAGGACGATATTCGACCTGATACGAGCCCACAATCTGAAGATGAACCCCACAAAATCTTTCTTGGGCGTATCCAGCGGGAAGTTCTTGGGCTTCATCATCACCGCACGGGGTATCCATGTAGACCCTGAGAAAACGAGGGCAATCATGGAGATGGGTCCCCCGAGAAATCTCCGTGAACTTAGAGGCCTCCAAGGGAGGCTAGCTTATATCAGGAGGTTCATTTCCAACCTCTTCGGGCGATGCCGACCGTTCACACACCTCATGAAGAAGGGAGTCTCGTTCGTATGGGACGAGGAGTGCCAGCGTGCTTTCGACGACATCAAAGAATATTTATCAAATCCTCCAGTCCTGGTGGCCCCGGTCCCTGAAAAACCATTCCTGCTCTATGTACAAGCAATGGAACACTCCCTCGGTGCCCTGCTGGCAGAAAATAATGATGCAGGCCACGAGCAGGCCATATACTGTCTCAGTCGAATGATGGTCGGGCCCGAACACCGATATACCGCTGTAGAGAAAGAATGCCTCGCCCTAGTGTTCGCCATTCAAAAGATACGTCACTATGTCACAGGGCAAACCATACATGTGATCTCACGAATCAACCCTCTCAGGGTCATCATGACCAAACCCGGGGCACTCAGTTCTTGCCTCGCTACATGGGCGATATTACTGTCCCCCTATCATATGATCTTCGTCCCGCAGAAGGCTGTCAAAGGTCAAGCCCTGGTAGACTTTTTGGCCGCCCATCCAGGATCAGAATCATCCAGAATATACGAAGAAATCCCAGATGAGGTCGCCGATTCGAATACAACCACCCACGATAACATATGGCGGATGTTCTTCGATGGCGCCTCAAGAACCGGACCGAAGGGAAACATCGTCGTCGGGGTCGGAGTAGTCTTGATCTCTCCTACCAGGCTAGTGATCAATCGCGCCTACTCTCTCACAGAACCCTGCTCTAACAATGTGGCCGAGTACAATGCTTTGGTCATTGGCCTCCAACTTGCAAAAGAGCTGGGGGTAGAATATCTGGAAGCATACGGCGATTCGCAATTAATCGTCAACCAGATTCGGGGGACGTACGAAGTCCGCCATGAAGACATGATCCCCTACCACCAAATAGCGATCAACCTTATCTCATCATTCGAGGGATTCTTCATCGAACACGTCCCCAGACTCCAAAATATCGAAGCTGATGCCCTAGCAGGCCTTGCTGCTTCCCTAGCAGTGCCAAACTACTCTCATCATTCGATCGATGTAATCGGCCATGAGCTGGTCTACCCCAAGAACAACGTTCAAGCCGTGGCGAGTTATTCTGCTCAGATGATCGACGAAGCGCCAGACTGGAGACAACCATTCATAGACTTCGTGGTCTACGACATCCTGCCCGAGAATTCGAAGGAGGCTACTTCTATCCGATGGCGTTCTCTCAGATTCTTCTACGATACAGAGACGAAAATGCTGTATCGCCGCTCCTACGACGGATTATTGCTCCGGTGCTTGTCGAACGCAGAAGCCAAAGAAGCCGTACGAGAGGCTCATGACGGTGTCTGCAGGGCCCATCAGCCTGGCCCTAAACTGCAAGACCGCCTTCGCCGGATGGGCTACTACAGGCCCACGATGGTGGCAGATGCGATAGATTATGCCAAAAAATGCAAGGTCTGCCAAGTCCACGCAGACTTCATTCACCAACCATCGGAGTTTCTACATCCGACAGTGGCGTCCTGGCCATTCGAAGCCCGGGGGATGGATATTATTGGTCCAATCACCCCACCTTCATCCCGAGGACAACGCTTTATACTTGCGATCACTGATTACTTCTCCAAATGGGCGGAATCTGTCCCACTCGCAAAAGTTAAGACTTCAAACGTGATCAGCTTCCTTAGACATCACGTCATCTACCGCTTCGGACTGCCACGGAGGATCATCCATGATAATGGTCCACAGTTTGCAAGCCACGCATTCTACCGATTCTGCGACAAATACCGCATTCAGAATGTCGCTTCGACACCATACAACTCGGCAACAAACGGGTTAGCAGAGGCATTCAACAAAACAATCATCAAACTCCTCAAGAAGTTTGTCTCCTCCAACAAACGCGACTGGAACGAGAAGCTCGGCGAGTGCTTATGGGCTTATCGCACCACAGTTCGAACAGCCACCGGGAATACACCATTTTTCCTAGTGTACGGAAGTGAGGCAGTTCTCCCATTAGAGACTCAAATACCCTCACTCTGCGTCGCCCTCACTTATCAATTGACAACGGATGATAACTACCGATGTCGACTACAAGAGTTAGAGGCCTTAGATGAAAAATGCCTCCTAGCTCAGCAGAGGATCGAACTATACCAAGCACGCATCTCAGGTGCCTTCAACAAAAAGGTCAAAGTCAGAACATTCCAAGTGGGTGATCTTGTTTTGGCAGTCAGGAGGCCAATGGTCATGACTCACAAGACCACCGGCAAGTTCCAGCCAAAATGGGAAGGCCCATTTATCATCGAGGCTGTGTTCTCCAATGGTGCTTACCGCCTCGCCAAGCAGAACGGAGACTTGCTCATGTTGCCCGTCAATGGCAAGTTCCTGAAGAAATACTATGTTTAAACAACATTCTCCAGAGTTTGAGTCATGTGCCCGCTGGTACTACTGAACTCAATCCCCCAATTTTCCAACTTAACGAGTCACGTACCCTCTTGTACCGCTGAACTCATATCCCAAATTACCAAGTCATGTACCCGCTGGTACCTCTGAACTTACACTTTGATTCCAACATTCATGGATTGTAGAGTCACGTACCCGCTGGTACCCCTGAACTTACATCCGGTCACTCTTTTAAAAGAACGTCATGTATACTTGTACCTCTGAACTTTCTTCCTGAAAGAGATCCTCCTTCATGATCCACTACCCGCACTCCTAGTGCACAAAAAAAAAGGGTAACGGATCCACAAACTTCCAAGATGACCATGTTCTCATCACCTCTGAGTCGTCCCATTTCCGCCAAAAACAAATCACCCCTACATAGAATTTCCATGTCCTCATTACCTCTGAGTTATTCTACGTACCCCCCTTCATTGAGCCCACTCCTATCATGTCCTCATTACCTCTGAATGGGAAGGCTCCATCGAAGAAACCTTCATACTTGCCATGTCCTTATAACCTCTGAGTAAGTATGATGATCCCCTATTACCTGTACCCACAACCGGAGTACGCCAAGGGTAATGGGTCCACAAATATCCTCTGTTGACCACAAATGTCCTCTGTTGACCACCAATGCCCCCCGACGAGTCCATCCCTGCAACGTACTCATTACATCTGAGTAGGAAGACTCTACGGTTACAAAACTTTCCTACTTACCATGTCCTCGTCACCTCTGAGCAAGTAGATCAGTTGTCCTTCATCCTATTATCTGTATCCTAAACTAGGGTACGCCAAGGATAATAGGCCCATAAATATCCTCAGCTAAATTTCTTAACACAAACCTACCACCCCGTCATGCCCCAGGAGCCCAGCTGCTCTACGGCTTTCTTTTTCCCAATACCAAGAGCACCCATGACCACTCTGCTATGGCTGCTTCAGGTACCCTGACCAAAACTTGTTATCTCTACCTAAAACCAAGGTACGCCATGGATAACAGGTCCACAAATATATCTCCTATGTGGGGTAGAGCATCACCACAACATCACGGGTACAACAGGCAATACAAATAAAGGGTATAATAGAAAATACTCTTTATTTGAAGGAAAAAAAGAAGTACTACATATTTCGGGACCACGTCCCTTTCAAAAAAAAAAGAAAAAAAAGAAAGGAAAATGGGGACAAAACAAGAGGCCGATTATAGCTCGGCATTGCACAACTCCAAAAGACGGTCCTTTACCAAGGCAGTCCCCCGATCAAGCCTCTGCTTAGCTCGACGCTCGGCCTCTTGGGATATCTGCTCCGCGTCATTCAAATGTGTATATGCCTGCTAGTTGTCCTCCACCTTCTTTAGGGCAAGCTCTAGATTAGCAGAAGCCCTACTATACTTGTCAGCCTCCTGAATAGCAACCTCTTTCTCAACACGAGCGGCCTCAAGCTCTGACTCCAGGAAAGCCAGTTTTCTCTGAAGCTCGAGGATCTGTTCCCGAACATCGGCCACCCCACGAGAAGCATCCGCTTCCCGAGTCGTGTAATCTTCAGTCCGACGGCTCCACTGGTCGTGCAACTGAGTCAGATTCCGACGGTCCTGTAATATAGCCGGTTTGAGTGATTCCCGGGCAGCCATCACCTTCTCCACCACGGTAGTGAGGAAGTCGCGTTCTCGATTTATGGCCGCCGGTAAATCAGTCTGTTGCAACAAGCGAAACTGGGCAACGAGACGGTCAGCCTCTAATAGCTTAGGCTCCAAGAGCGCAGCCAGTTCCTCTCCTCCAGGGAGTGTTTTAAGGGTATTAATCTGGCCGCCAGCACATCGACGGACCAGAGTGAAGGGAGTCCCCCTTTCCACCGCTGCTTCGATCCCCCTCTTCAGGTGACGATGAAAACTAGCAACTACGTCCTGTAATGCATCATCCAAGACTTCTATGGATGACGGCGTCAGAGGGAGAATGGCAGATAGTACCAGAGGGGCGGTTTCAGAAGTTACCACACCCGCCACCAAAGAAGCAAATTCCGTACGAAAAGAGGCTTGAATGGCGGCTAACTCCTCTTCCGCCGCCCGAATAGCGTGGATGCTCGGCAGGGAGGAAAGGTTGATCCCCGAAACTACATTCGCAAGGGAGGACACAGAAGGTATCGTCCCTTGTCCCGGCAGCACCGCTGCCTGAGGCCCCAAACTCGACCAAGATGAAGGAACCTCGACACGCGAAGATTCCGTCAGGCCCTCCCCGGTAGGGTGTGATCCAGCAATATCAGTCACTGGTAATGACGGGTTGGGATCTGAACATCCAAAACAACCGTTAGACGAAGAATTTAAAGAATGACAGGAACACGTATGCCGATTCACGAACTATAGTTCGATTTGTATTACCAGGGGAAGAGCGCGGGGGCGACGGTTCGTTCACCACCGGCATAGTTTCCCCACCCACAAAGCCATCATGAGGGGGCTCAGATGTTTCAGGAACGGGCGCAAGAAAGTCCCCATCCCCCTGGGTTGAGGTTCCAGCAGGGCAAGAATCCTCGGCCGCAACCGGAAGCACCCCAGCAGCAATGATAGCGGTGCACACACCACTGACTAAATGAGACAGGACCGGATCAGCCTCCGTAATCGGGTCCTGAGGGGCGAGCTCGTCTGACGCCTATAAAGAGCAAAAGAAACAAATAATTAGGTCATAACATAAAAGAAGAAGAAAGGAAACAGCTGAAGCCCAAGTCACCTCATGAACATCCTCCACATCATCAATAAGCAGCCTGCGACGTCTTACCGCAGCATGCTTCGTAGAATAAGTTCGGTCATCAGTGGTAGTCACGCGCCTGCTCCGTTTACGCGAGGGGCCGGGTATCACAGATGGTTGATCCTTCACCACCTCGTCAGACAGACTAGACGATTGACCCACGGCCCTTTCAGCTTGCACAACAGGAGGTTGAGTCCCAACCTCCTCACCCGAAGAATGGGACAAATCATCAGTGCCCTGTTCGTCGTCCCCCTCATCCTCCCTAATGGACTCTGAGTCCGACACAGGAATTCTATTCGCCCCCTTTTTCCTCTTCTTGGACCCTTCTGGCTTCTCGGCCAAACTGGTGCCAACAATGAAGCTAGTGGTCGTATCAAAACCAACATGAGGTTTGCTTGCTGCAACATGATAAAGGGCCGCTATATACAAAATATCACCCTCCACCTTGGCGTCAGGGAGTGAGAAGCTGGCTCGGGTATGGGTCGTATTATAATAATGCCAAGCCCGAATGCCATCAAGTACACTGCCCTCGAAGCTCAAGCAAGCGCTAGGGCGATCCAGGAACAGTTGACTATACCCAAATTGACGATAAAATCTACTGGGCAGATAAGGCTCCAAGTATACCCTGTTCCGGTAACGATATACCAGGTGCGCGGGACGGATGTTGCGTAACCAAAGAAGCATCTTCTCAGTCAAAAGTTGGGGAGGATCAACGCCGTCAACGTATACCCTCCTCATTTCTCCGGGGGTGAACTCAGGGAGAGATACGAAGAATTCGAGCTCGTCAATTCTCGCCAATGCCCTCCGGCAGGCCGGCATGGTATCATGTTCCCAAGGCTGATGACGATATCGGAAAATGAAGGCGTCATCAACAGAGATGTTTTCATCGGATCCCGGCCTCATCAAGGACCGATAGTGCATCAATAACCACCCCATGAGGTAGTGGTATGGTAGTTCTATCCGGTTAAAGTCCGCCGACACATCACGAGCAATAACTTTGGATGTAAAGGCACGAAGGCCGTGGTGTATGCTACACACCATGGCCGGGAGGAGCGCCAGCCTCACTTTGAAGGCCAATTTTACAGCAGGAAGAATGAAATAGCGGCTGATCCTTTCTATAGAACCCACGCCGCCCGAAACTACACAGTTGCGTAGCCACACCATCAAGAACCCAGCCAAGACCGCTTTATTAGACATCTCCCGGGTACCATAGTGGAAATAACTGAGAGAGTCAGTGCTACTCCCAAACCGGTCACGAGTAGACTTCGACTTCTTAACCTTCGATATCATGTCCTTAACCTCCTCTGGGGTTCGGGGAGTTCGGGACGAAACGTGACCAGAAGGACGCAACTTGAAAAGATACAAAATCCAGTCCCTGGTATGAAGGGCGTTCCCTTCTGAACTATTTATTTTCTTAATAGCCATCTGATGGCAGGCGCTATGATGACACAACAGTTCTTGATACACGACGACGAAGCCAGGAAACCGCCGATCCAACTCCTCGAGTTCTTCTTTCGTCGGCGTGTATACTTCAAAAGCTTTGCCTCTCCACGGCAATCTAGACACAGTGTTTATTTCGTGAAGAGCAAGACCCAGTTCTCCTCCGGGGGTAAAGAAAGTCCCAGTACGTCGGTTATACAACTCCAATAGAGCCATAAACAAGGGCTTGTTAATGGGCAATCCGTAGCAGGTACCCCTGACGGCGTAGTAGAGATCAATTTCCTGAAGGAAGTCCCCGTACGTCCTCAGAATCCAGGAGGTAAGATTAGTCCATATGGGAATGGGGTTAATCCAATTCAGCAGTGATAACCTGCCTATGGGATAAGACCCCTTGCGAGCGAGCTGATTCAGAAAAGTATCAGCTAAGGTGAAGGTAAAATTAGGGCCAGTTGTGTTCACAAAAGTACCCGGGAGCAGCCCTATCACAGTCCGACTCACGGAGTCCTTGCCCGCACATATTAAACCCGTGCGTCCGTTATGGTGAATTTTGCCCACAAATATTCCCTGTTGGGTGGGAGTCAGGGAGCTCACCATCGTCCTGCTCAGCGGCACCATGTTAAACCACGAGAGAGGATAATGTCACTCCATCTCGAAAATATGAATCTCTACCCCGTCTACAGAAAAATCCCAGTGCTCTGAGACATCCAACAATCGAGAGTTCTTTATGGAAAAGGCATCCCCGAAGAGAAAGGTCGGTTTCAGATATTCCCCATCCAACTGCCCCGAATTCATCATGGAACAAAGAAAGCTGAAAGGTTGTTTGTTGATAGCAGCCACCCTATCCCTAGGCTCATTAGTGGGAAGCTGATCCACTATACGTCGGATTAAATCATCAAGTTGCACGCCTATGGTGCACCGAGCTGGACCCACAAGGAGCTCTCCTGCTGGGTTGGTTGGAAGATTCACTGAAGAAAGGGGCAAAAGAAGAAACAGGATTAAAAGAGTGCTAAAATAAAAAATTTACTGAATAAAGAAACTCTCACGAGCCTATGCGGTTCAAGTCAAAAAGGTCTTATGCGGCTCCAGTCCAGTTGGGTCCCAAGAAATGCAATTTTAGGGAAGCATATGCGGTTCGAGTCAATACAGTCATATGCGGCCTAAATCAGATGCGAATTCCATATGGCTCTAGCTCGATAACTTATGCGGGTTGGACAAGTGAACACATTTTTAAACAGAAGAATTCATGCGGCATAAAGCGCTATGCGGTTTAACCTGTTAGAACACATATGCGGCTCCGTTCAGAGGAGATGGTATGTGGTTTAGATCCGTCTTCTGCGGTTCAAACATGGGGCTTTATCTATACGGTTCGGGCATGAAACAGTTATGCGGCTCACACAGCATATGCGGCTCTGCCATCAAGATTGGAGAAGGGGCTTGTGCATAAATATGCAACAGAGCTATGGGTACTAAAGATCTAAATGCGACCCTTACCCTCAAAAGCAGGACGAACGTCAGAGGGCACTTCGGGTGCGTCAGGTTCGACGGCTGACGAGGACGTCACCCTCTTACCCTTCGCGGCGGCGGAAATGGCTTTAGAAGACTTAGGAGCCATTGCTTCGACGAAAAAGACAATGAAGATCGGACGGAGAAGACAGAAAAAAGAGTGAACGAAAGAGAAGGTAAAGAGGCCCCTCCGGCTAAAGCTACCCGTATTTATAAACAGAGATGGAGCGTTTCGATTCCAGTGCATACACATAAACCGACTCTTCGGTTATCAAAATAAGCCGCCAAAAATGAAGGCTAAGCTCCTCAGATCCCGCACCAAAAAGCGCCCTTTAAAGATCAACAACACTTAAGTGCTAAAGATTGCCATACATGGCAAATGATGACGTGGCTAGAGGCCATGCGGTTGAAAGTCTCATGCGGCTAACACACCCCTGCGGCTGAAACAGTCATGCGAATAACACATCCAAGCAGCCAGAACTCCTATGCGGTTAGGATTGCACATGCGGCTAATACAGCCATGCTTCTTGTTCAAAGTATTTTAATTTTACAAATTGAAAACTTTGAAGGGGGTCCTGTAGAAGCATGGAAAATACTAAAGAAATTGATTCATGCGGCCAGGAAAGACCCATGCGGCTCAGCAAACGCATGCTGCTCAGGGAGTCATGCGGCATAAGGAGCTATGCGGTCTGAGGCATTCTATGCGGCTCAGAAGACACGTGGCTTGACAGTGCTCCCCTCCGATCCATGCTGCATTAATTACTTTGACGGCTGACCCCTCTGAAAAGTTGACAGATCGGACACCAAAGCAGGTAATTATGACTCTGTTATGATGATAAATCTCTAGGGAAGAGGAAGAAATCTCTGACACGATCCCCCGAGAACAATAAAATGCCACGTGGCCTTGCCACGTGGGCGTGCTTATGCGGCTCGAAGTGAAGACTTCCCATACGGTTCAGAATGAAGCTGTCCTATGCGGCTCAGGACGAAACAGTCTCATGCGGCTCAAGTGGAAGCATCCCTATGCAGCTCAAGAAGACCATGCCTATGCGGCTCAAGCAGACACACCATTATACGGCTCATACGGCTCATCATATGGGTCAGAAGTCCGTAGGAGGGGGCCACTGCCCAGACAGCCCTGACACGTGTCCCAAGTCTTATGCGGCCCAAATCTCATGCGGCCCAATCTGCATGCGGTTCCAGTCTCACCATTGGCTCTCAGGACACGTGTCCTCAGCCAATCAATCTCCCAGATTTATGGCAATCCAAGATCGGGTCAAATCCCAATAATCTGGGGCACGTAGCAGGAGAATAAATTTGATTTATTCGCAGATATTAGAAAATTATTATAAGGAAGATTTATGCCAATCAGCATTAATTGCTAATGGGGATTTGGTGTAATCTACCCTTAATGCTTCGGATTCGTCACAATAAGAAACGAACGGCCTGGATTGATCAATCCCCAGGCCGCCGCCATCTTCAAGAGCTAATCATTGGCAACCCTAGTGATCACATCCCACTATTATAAATAGCAAGGTGCCATTCCCTTGTAATAGAGACAACAAAAAAATCAGAGAAGAATACGTATACACAGAGAGACATTCCCCCCATAGTCAGAGAGAGAATATACACACAGAGAGAGAAGCCAGAAGAGCAATCAGAGAGAGAGCAAGAAGGGCATTTCTTCGTCAACGACCAAGCAGATCTTCCCCGAGCCAAGGCTGCGTACCGATCGTCCAAGGAGTAAGGCAGAGCGGTCGTCGCTTTCCCGAGCCTCTATCGTCACCCCCCAGAATCAAAAATAAACAATTGTACTTAGACTACTGTACCTAGGTTTTTGTCCCTAGGCTTTCTTTGTACAAGCGAGTTTGTATTGTGAGTCTAAGTTCAGTCCTCCGATAATTGTTCTGTTCTTTTACAATCAATGGCAAACAGCCCTTAGCCGGGCGTATCCTTTCAGCAGCTCAGTTATGTGCTTCCTCAGTTATGTGCATCCCTTCAGCAGCTCAGTTATGTTCCCCCTTCCAGCCAGGCTCATCCATCTAATGCTTCGACTAATGAAGTATTTATTGAGCAGAACGAGGGTGGCAATCAACCCTCTAGATGGAGGAAGAACTCCCCAAACCGAGGAAGAGAGGAGCACCGCAAATCAACCTTCGGCTAAAGGAGACTTCGAAAGAGCCTCCAAAGACCAAGGAAGACCGCAATCGAAACCGCAACTAAAGGAGCAGCTTTCAACACAACCAGAATGGGCAACACCCACTATGACAGAAGAAAGAGCCTCCAAAGCCGCAGCACCGCAATTTCGATCTGCGACTCTTCCAGCATAACGGGACGAGACTCGAGCATCCCGATCTTTGGATGCAACAGGCACCTTCTGCCTGCCTCAGAAGCCTTCGACTCCGACTTTTGGATGTAAAAGTCACCTTCAAGTGCATCAATGAAGACATTACGTCGCATCTTCACCCTCGGGAGCATCTCATCAACAGAATGTGCTCGAGCAAACAAATTCACTTCGGGAGGACGTGAGAGAACGAGAAGCAAACTCTCTCCATGCCACTATTTATAGGCCGGGCAAATCAAACCCATGCACCAAGTGGATGGCTCTCCGAATCCCGTGCAATGAATTTACATTAAATGGATGAACCAGACGCTTCGAATTCAGCCAAGTCAAAAAATGGCTATTTAAAGCACTCGAAGAACGTAACAGTCGCACCAATAAAGATGTGTCACGCGGAGCGGATGTGCTGGCCAGACCGCACATCACACAGACGCGCCTCTCAGCACCGAGCGCTTCACAAAGCATACACCCCCATGAGGCCCCATGCGCCTAGGGGAACGCCGATCGATGCGCCCACTCAACGGTCCATCACCTGTCAAAAACATTAAATGCTGAAATCTGACAGAGTTGGCAGCACGTCCCTCGAGGGTTACAACCACGTGGCCGCCCAACCATCTAGCATGTACGTCCAAAGCTTTGTATGTGCCTCGAGCCACGCGCATCAGACTTTCTCTCTTATCCCCAAAGACAGAAGTAAAGTCACTACCGAAGCTCTGCATGTGCCTCAAAAGCCATGCGCCTCAGACTTTTCTCTGATCCCTAAAGACAGAAGTAAAGTCACCACTGAAGCCTTGCATGCGCCTCAAAAGACATGCGCCCTGAATGGTTCATGACTCCTAAAAGGTTACGAGCCAAAGTCTCCTCATACGCCCAATCCCAGGCACATCCTACCAGATCATTCCCCATCAAATCCGAGATCTCCGAACCATGGGCCTACGACACGTGTCCTTTGACTCGATTCAGCCTACGAAGGGGTGCTAACCACCCAAGATCTCAGCAATAGAAAGATTCTCTCCCTGGTACGTGCCAGCCCATAACAGCAGCATGAAGGATTCAACTCCTCAAACAAAGTGCATCATCCATGCACCTCCATCAGCAATCACCACGTGGCGTCCCCACATACAGGCGTATCCTATATATGCGCACATGAGCAGCCAGCCTACAGACTATAAATAGAGGGATCATTTCCTTCTTCTACACACGAACATACATAGACAGACAGAGTCATCACACAACCACCGAGGCAGATACAGACACTCAACGTCTTATTCCTATCCGCAAGCTCCAGCACCCAGAGCAACTCAAACCTTCAGAGAACCGATAACCGTCGTCAGATCGTCAACGGAGTCAACGCATTACCACTCGCTCCATCGACACAAGGGACCCAGATAAACAAAAGTGTACTCCTAGGACTACATCTAAGTCCTACATTGTAACACTGTTCTGTTTGTATTAAAATTATATCAAAAGATTTTAATGGCAAACAAGCTGGCGACTCTGCTGGGGACCTCTTTTTACTCCACCGAGAAAGCTGTGTCGCAATCCGACGATGTAAAGGTGGGCTCCTCCCACAAGATGCTGGTCGTACGCCTCAATCAACAGGCGTATGAGGAGTTCGTCTCTGAAGGCAGTGCGAGTCCTTCGAAGCGGCTGCCGAAGCCGAAGAAGACTCGCCGAGTCTGGGTGTGCAAAATCGACGCCTTTGGCACCACCATCGAAGGGGATGCGCCGATCCAGCCTTCCCTTCCTGCTGATGTCCTCAGCAACCAAGATGCGCCTACCAGTACAGCGCATCTCTCGGGGAAACGTGCGGCTGACCATATTCCCCAGCCATCTCCCTCTCAGGCGAGGAAGATGCACCGACGGAGCAGGGGTACAGCTAGTGCCCCGCGTATCACCTCCGATACACCACAGAAGGTCTCTATCTTTGACAGAATCACTCGCTGTAGTGGCGAGGAGAATTTGGATTCTGAGTACTATGCGCCCCAGCGGGCTAGTACGAAGAAGTCCAAGGCAGCACGGGCCGTGCGCCCCAAACATGCTATGCTAGCAGCAAGCCAGAAGCATGCGCCCACAATCATGCGCGCTGCTGATGGTAAGATGTATAAGGTCGACTCAGGTGCTTCTGCGCCAGAAACGAGCCGACCTTCAAAGTCCTTGCCTCACTTGGGCGTATCTGTTGCATTCGCAACCAAGTCGAGCAAGGCAAACCCAGTGGTCTTGAACTCTCGCGCCTACTCTGGTTGTGCGTTTGAGGTCCGTTCATGTCACTTTTAATGTTGTTCCCCTACTAATGATCTGAGCGCCTGTTTGGAGTTGTATCAGGGGCGCAGCATTCACTCGACCACCCCAGCGCTTGGCCTTGCCATGCGCCTGAAGGGGGTGCGAAGGTGGCACTCTCCTCCAACAATCTGCGTAACGTGATCACTCACAAGCGCAGATCAGGAGATTCGACTGACAAGCACGATGCGCCCCTCACAGGGTACACTTGTGCTATAGTCACCATCAATTGCTGTTGCAAGACAGCAGTCCCACCAAGACAGTCGGTGTTCCAACGGCTGCAATCATCGACACCCCTCCGAGGTCGCCTCGGGAAGAAGATGTCAACAAAAAAGAGCCAGAGGTTGCTTCATGCAATGTAATCTCTAACTGCTCGTCAGTCCGAAAGGCGACTGGCAATTCCTCGTCCTCGTCTAAGAGCCAGTCGAGGAAAACCAAGACAGCTGTCTCGTCCTCCGGAGTGTTCGAAGGCACTCGGGGGATGAAGAAGATCTTGGAGGAAGCTGGGGGTAGTCAAACCCTTGTTGAGCCTTCTTTCGAAGACGAAGGTATCCTCCAAAGCACAGCTGGGGTAGATCTTCATCCTCGAGGCGAAGTCAGCCTCCCGGACGTAGCTGGGGGTCATCCAGCCCCTATGGATCTGCATCTCGAAGACGAAGAAGTCCTTTAAGACAGGACTGGGGGTGATCAGGCCCTTACGGATACTTCTCCTGAAGACGAGGGTGTCCTCCAAAACATAGCTGTGGGTAGTCTAGCCCCTGCGGATTTGAGTCTCGGAGACGAAGAAGTCCTTCAAGACAGAACTGAGGGTAATCGGGCCCTTGTAGATGCTCCTATCGAGAATGTTCTCCAGAACATAGCTGGGGGTGGCCAAGACGAAGCTCCAGGAGAGGCAACTCCCCTACAGGAGAGTAAAGCCGAGAGTGAAGCCTCAACCGATCCATCCACTTCTAGCCGTGTCAGGACGGTATATATGGCTGGGGGTGATACCGAGTCTGATGCGCCGCCAGCAGACCTCGTCCAGCACATGGATACCCTGGAGGGAGGACTCAAAGCCCTCTCTGCCTCCATGCAAACACTGATTCAAGCAGTATTTGAGATACGGTCAGCTTTGGCCAGGACACCTTCTACCGGTCCCGACCCAGGGGCCAATGGAGAATCAAGTGTACCCCTTCAACGGGTATCCCTGGATAGGGATCGCCGTGAAGCACCTCGGACGTCGGAGCCCTCAAATGCTCAACTCCAGGTGGTACCACCTTCCCCAACTCCCAGCTCTATGGAAGACGTGGTCGAGATGATCAGGGACTTGCGCGAGCGCTTTGAGTCCAAGACGAGACAAGAGGAGCGCCAAAAGATGGGGATTCTCCAACCTTATCCCCTCGAATGGAACAAAGTGGTTTATCCTCCTAAGTATAAACCAAAGACATTGACGCCATACGACAGGAAAGACTCTTCGCGTCGCTATCTGACATACTTCTAGTCTCAGACGGGACATCTCCCGAAGGAGGACGCACTACTCACCAGCATATTTGTCGGGGCACTAAAAGGAGTGGCGTACGACTGGTACTGTAGCCTCCCCGACAATTCCATATCTTCATTCGACGACCTGACGCGCCTTTTTCTCGACCATTTCTACGACGGCGGGAAGGACATGACAATGGCGTCACTTATAGAGATACGCCAAAAGGAGAAGGAAACAGTACGAGTATTCATCGAACGCTTTCGACAGGCCTGCTTCAGACTGCCCCCGGGCATGCCAGAACATGCACTCCTCTCCTTCTGCAGCATGAACATGCTGCCTACAGTCAAACTCTGGCTCAACTCTACTCATCCTCCCGACTGAAGTTCCTTGATCATCGAAGCCGAAGCCGCAGAAAAGAATGCGGCCAATGCTCGTCTTCTGGGAGTCAGTTTCCCTGCCTTTGAGGACAAGAGAAAACGGCCTGTAGCCAACAACCCCGAACGAGAAATGAAGGGGAAACAGGCATTGACTGTCAATGCCTCGAAAGGTGCATCAGCGCCTACTCAGAAGCCTCCACTTGCACTAAGGCCAAAGGAGGTTTATTCTTTCAACGATGAAGACACCCTGTAACTCTTTGAGATACTGAAGCAGGGTGACAAGATCAAGCTGTCGGACCCGAAATGTCTCGACGAGGTTGGGAAAGTGGACAATCCGAGGTACTGTCACTACCATCGGTTTGTTGGACACCCAACCAAGGACTGCTACATCCTCAAAAACTACATCCAGCGCATGATCAACGCGGATGTTATCTCCGTCGACTACGAGGAGAAGACGGTTTCGGCCAACATGGTGTCACTCCATTTCGGTACCTTGCCGCCAACTACAACACAAGATGACGTCGTCTCCATCCCGAAGGCGACAATGGAGGTGGTTAACTTACAACCTACTCGTGACAACGTGAGTGGACCCATCCCACTCACCACACCTCGGAGAGAGATCTTATGGGTTCACCCTGATCTTGTCTCCGAGGTTACTCAACCAGAGGTGCGCTCTGCCTCCAAATCCAAAGACAGGAAGATCAAGTCTTGCCGCATGGTCTCTTCCTCTGCGGAAGAGGCACTTCCTGTACAGACGCGTTCACAACAGAACGCCCAACCCGATGAAGCTGCCGTCGAGGTGGTGCCTCCTTGCACTATCCCTGCTGCCCAGGAAGAGGGGCAATCTAAGCCCCCAACAGCCAATAAGCAGAAGCATGTAGAGGCTCATTTCGACCGACCTCTACGAAAGGAGAATGCTTCGGGGCTAGCCAAGCCCCATAGCTTCGATATACTGGCACAACTGGCCAGTACTCCTGCCCGTCTATCTCTGTTCGAGCTCCTTCGTCTTTCCAATGACACTCGGGAAGCTCTCTGCGAAGCCCTGAAGGATCTTGAGTCCTTCACTAGCCAGGTCAAGCAGCCTGAGGATACTCCGACTACATGTACGCACTGTCATTGTACGGATGAAGTTATCCCCAATATAACCTTTACCCAACAAGACATGCTGCTCAAGCACAACCGACACAACAGGCCACTGTACTATACAGGGTATATCGATTCTGTCAAGGTGAAGCGGATTTAGATCGATCCGGGGTCTTCCCTCAGCATCATTCCGAAGACGTTGCTTTCAACACTGGGGATCCCAATGTACCGATTGGCACCTTCCAACACAACAATCAGTAGCTTCAATGCTAGCAAAAGCGAGCCACTGGGCAAGATACGACTAAAGTGCCATATCGGTAACCTCAAAACCGAGGTGACTTGTTATGTCGTGGACGCCGACGTCAACTAAACCTCCTGTTGGGTCATCCATGGCTGCATGAGTACATGGTGGTGCCATCCACGCTCCATAATATATGAAGTACGTGTCCACCAACGACGTCATCCGGACGGAGTTCGCGGACATTGATCCTTTCAAAGGGGTTGAAGCCTACTTCACTGATTCCACTTTGTACAAGTCACCTGACGAGGAGGAAGCCAATGATGCTGACAATGAAGCAGAAATAGCAGCAGAGCCCGACATGGAGCCTGAGATGACTCCCGACGCTCCTTTGAAGATCCGACTCAAAGGCAAACCGCCTCAGAAGTTGCCTCCCATGAACATCAAGCTACCCGGGAAAGCACCAACTGCTCCTGAAGCTCCCTTCAAGATACGGCTCAAGAGAAAGCCATCTCAAACATTGGCTCCTCTTGTGGCAAAACTACAGGGGAAGGCACCAATCACCGGAGGCACAGTGGAGGCACCTCTGAAGGTGCGTCTTAAGGGCAAGCCGCCGTAATCCAAGCTGCCAGAGAAGGCCCACATAGTTCTCTCGGACCCCAAGACCAACGCTGTGGTAGACTCTCCCGATCCTACCCCGGTACTCACAGATGAAGAGCTAGGAGAATATATCTCTGCTGATGTAGATGCACCCTCTCTGGACAATGTAATCCCGCGGGATAAAATCTCGTGTTTCATCAATAATAGAGTGTCTTTTAATTATTTTAGTCTTCCACACTGGAATACCATGTATACATTAGATAACGCTCTACGGTCGTTGCAAACAAATAACGAACGTCCATTATGTAAATCGAGTAGTCCCGTCCCAAGGGGTCTGTTTTGTAGTCCCGCCGCGGAGTCGAGACGAAGAATCCATCATCTTCGACAAAGTTGAGCTTCATCAAGACCTTCCGCCACTCGAGCCAGAACCAGATACCGGCAGAATACAAGTATATCGGTATACGGACAAGGCAAAGTACCTCATTCAAAAGATGGGTTACGACCTAAAAAGCAACAAAGGCCTGAACTACGGCAAGGGTCGACGTCTCCCTCTCCGGCTTCCAACACCAAAAGGAAAGCCGCAAGACTACTATCATCGAACTCGACGGGGGGGGGTAGGCTATGTCACGCCACCGTCAATTCCAGAGAGTTCGGAGGCAGAAGAATCAGAACATTCTCACTCGTCCGAAGCATCAACTTGGGATTCCGATACTAGTATCGGCTCAGTCTTCAAGAGAGTGCTATCAGCCAACATGACATCTGTACAATCCCAAGAAGATGAAGGCGAAGACCAAACGCCAGAATTCTTCGAAGAAGAACCCTGGGCTCAACGCCTAGGAGAACAGTGGGAGTCTTATTTTGAATTACGCGAACCCCCCACGGAAGACGAAGTCAAGCAGATCGACCTTGGGGACGGATCTTCTTCCAAACCCATCTTCATCAGCAAAAGCCTAAAAGGAGAAGATCAAGAATCTTTAATCCAGCTGGCTAAAGAGTATATCGATGTCTTCGCCTGGAGCTACGAAGATATGCCGGGACTTGATCCCCAGATCGCGATGCATAGGCTTAATATCTTACCTGATGCCAAGCCTATCAAACAACAACAGCAACATTTTCGTCCTGACATCATGAACGCTATCGATCAGGAGGTAGACAAACTCTTGACCAGCGGCTTCATCCATAAAGAATAGCACCTGGATTGGGTGGCTAATGTCGTCCCTGTCACCAAGAAGAATGGGAAGATACGAGTCAGTATCGACTTCAGGGATCTCAACACTGCTTGCCCGAAGGACAAATTCCTGTTTCCAATCATCGACGTGATGATCGACAACACATGTGGCTTCGAACGTATATCTTTCATGGACGGGTATTCGGGCTACAACCAGATCAAGATGTTCCCCGATGACGCAAAACACACGTCATTCAGGACTCCGAAGGGTGTTTTCTGCTATACAGTGATGCCCTTCGGCTTGAAGAACGCAGGTGCGACATACCAACGAGCTATGAGCACCATTTTTCGTTAGCATCTTCGCAAAACAGTCGAATGCTATGTTGATGACATCACAGTTAAGAGCCGTCTCAAAGGGGATCACCTACAAGACTTGAAGACAGTCTTCGATCTCATGCGGGCGCATCAACTCAAGATGAACCCCGCTAAATCCTTCCTAGGGGTTTCTAGCGGAAAGTTCTTCGGTTTTATTATCACGGCGAAAGGCATTCATGTCGATCCTGAGAAGACCAAAGCCAACCTTGACATGGACCCTCCGAAGAACCTCCAAGAACTTCGAGGCCTGCAGGGACGTCTGGCATACATCCGGAGGTTTATAGCAAACCTTTTCGAAAAATGTCAACCCTTCACCCAGCTCATGAAGAAGGGAGTCTCTTACGTTTGGACAGAGAAATGCCAAAAAGCTTTCGACGACATCAAGGCTTACTTGATGAGCCCGCCAGTCCTGGTAGCACCCGTCACCGGCAAACCATTTCTCCTCTACGTCCGTGCCATGGATCATTCCCTCGGCGCTCTGCTGTCTCAGAACTGCGATACAGGCTATGAGCAAGCTATCTACTACCTCAGTAGAACACTGATCGGGGCCGAACACTGGTACAACCCCGTTGAAAATGAGTGCTTGACTTTGGTATTTTCCATCCAAAAGACTCGCCATTATGTCTTGGGCCAGACGATTCATGTCATCTCCCGAGTCAATCCACTCAGAGTTCTCATGACGAAGCCAGGATCATTGAACACCCGACTAGCTACATGGGCGATCCTGCTAACGCCATACAACATGGTGTTCGTTCCACAAAAAGCCGTTAAGGGACAGG
The DNA here is from genome assembly GCA_029216955.1 of Iris pallida. Taxonomy (NCBI): domain Eukaryota; kingdom Viridiplantae; phylum Streptophyta; class Magnoliopsida; order Asparagales; family Iridaceae; genus Iris; species Iris pallida. The sequence continues at coordinate 38,323 of JANAVB010034995.1, read as the reverse complement.
CTCTGGCCGACTTCTTAGCTGCACACCCCATCCCAGAGTCCTCAAGACTCTATGAAGACATCCCGGATGAGGTCCCAGAATCAAACGTCACCGAAGAAAGCTCCGTCTAGCGGATGTTTTTCGATGGCGCTTCAAGAACAGGCCCCAAAGGCAAAATCATCGCAGAAGTGGGGGTAGTCTTAGTCTCCTCCGATCAGCTGGTCATCCAGCGTGCTTACTCCCTTTTGAAGCCGTGCTCCAACAATGTTGCCGAATACAATACGCTCATTATGGGACTCCAGCTGGCGCAACAGCTGGGGGTGAATCATCTGAAAGCCTACGGCGACTCAAAACTCGTCGTTAACCAGGTCAGAGGGCAATACGAAGTTTGCCATGAAGATCTGATTCCTCACCATGAGGTTGCGTTGAACATCATTTCAACCTTCACCAAGTTCTTCATCGAGCATGTACCCCGTCTACAAAATTTGGAGGCCGACGCTCTGGCTGGCCTCGCAGCCTCATTGGCAGCACCCCTCGGGACTCAACACTATGTCACGGTAGTTGGTCGAGACTTGGTTTGTCCTAAAAACAACCTGTGCTCACAAATGGCCCATGCCATGTCAACAAGTGCTGGTATTAATGTCCGAGACTGGAGGTTTTCGTTCATCGACTTGGCTGTCTACGAAATTCTCCCGGAGGACCCGAAAGAAGCCGTCTCAGTCAGGAGGCATTTCCTTCGATTCTATTACGATACAGCTACCAAAACGCTGTACCGACGCTCTTACGATGGACTTCTCCTTCGATGTTTATCCAACGAAGAAGCAGCCGAAGCCCATCGAGAAGCTCATGGTGGAACCTGCGGGGCCCATCAACCTGGCCCTAAGTTGCAGGATCGACTGCAACGCATGGGCTACTACAGGCCAACCATGGCCGCTGATGCTGTCGACTATGCTAAGAACTGCCATGCATGCCAGCTTCACGCGGACTTTATCCATACACCGTCAGAACCACTACATCCTACAGCCGCCTCTTGGCCATTCGAAGCCTGGGGCATGGACATTACGGGTCCGATTACCCCTCCTTCATCAAGGGGACACTGCTTCATCCTAGCAATCACCGACTACTTCTTCAAATGGGCAGAAAAAGTTCCACTGGCGGAAGTGAAGAGCTCCAGGGTGATCAGCTTCATCAAACACTATGTCATCTACCGTTTCAGGGTACCTCGAAGGATTATCCACGATAACGATCCACAGTTTATCAGCCATATTTTCAGCATATTTTGTGACAAGAATCGCATCCAAAATATGGCCTCAACCGCCTACAATCCGGCAGCAAACGGATTGGTCGAGGCGTTCAACAAGACTATCGTAAGGCTACTCAAAAAGGTCATGTCATCCAACAAACGCGACTGGGACAAAAAGCTCGACGAATGCCTTTGGGCCTACCGTACAACGGTACGGACCCCGACGGGCAACACACCGTTCTTCCTGGTCTACGGGAGCGAAGCGGTACTGCCTCTTGAGATCCAGATACCCTCACTCCATGTAGCAATCACAAATCAACTAACAGAGGAAGACAATCAACGTCGTCGCCTGCAAGAACTGGAGGCACTTGACGAAAAGCGTCTCCTAGCTCAACAACGCGTCGAAATCTACCAAGCCCGTATATCACAGGCTTTCAACAAGAGGGTCAAGCAGAGGACTTTTCAAATAGGCGACCTGGTTCTGGCAGTTAGGAGGCCGATGGTGCTGACTCACAAGACACCAGAAAAGTTCGAGCCCAAGTGGGAAGGACCTTTCATCATAGAGACAGTATAATCAAACGGTGCTTACCTCCTCGCCAAATCCAATGGGGACTTGTCATAATGCCCATCAACGACAAGTTTCTAAAGAAGTACTACTCTTGACATCTTTCAGACATGTACTTCCATAAGAGGATCTGTGGACCCAATCATCAGGGCTCACATACAATTCCCTTCCACAAAATTGTACGCTTCCGGAGCCCAGCTGTTCCGTGGCATCATCCAGTAGAAGGACAACCACGTCCACATTACCTATGAGTTGTTCCCCTACGCCCTACAAAGCAGAATCTTACACTCCGTAAGACTATGCTACCCATCATGTTTACCACGTCCACATTACCTCTGAGTAAACATTCCGTACAGACAACCCCTGCGTTGCCGTACATTGATCGCAAAACTTCTACGTCCATATTACCTTTGAGTAGTTCTGCGTATCCCCCAGAATCATTCCTACCATGTCCATAACACCTCTGAGTAAGAAGATTCCATCATTTGAATCCCATAATTGCCATGTCCATATCACCTCTGAGCAAACATGTTGGTTCTCTCAAACTTATTATTTTTACCTGAAAACCAAGGTGCGCAAAAGATAATAGGTCCACACAAATCATCAAGTTCATGACAGCAAAAATGAACACACCAAAAAAACTTTGTATTCTTTATTTTTAAAAAGAGTAAAGGATTACACCCCTAGCAAGAGTTGCAAAATACACAAAAAGAAGAGACTACAATCCATAAACATCCTCGGGGTTGGCCGAAAGCTCTTCAATCCGACGCCTCAAGTCTGCCGCCCGAGTCTCCACAGTCGCCAGGACCCGGCGTTCAGCTTCTTGACACATCGCTTCTATGGCCTCAGGAGAAGTGTCATTCTCATGCTTCTTATCCAACTGATGCCGCTGCTGAGCCAGGGTAAGAGCTCGGTGGGTGAAAGCTGCTTCCTCTTTCTTGAATGCCACATGTTCAGCCTGGACACGCTCGGCATCTAATAGGAGTCGGGCCCGCTGGTCCTCAAGGCGGCGGATCTGGGCATCAACCTCCGCGATACTAGCGTCCAACGCAGCTCGTAACTCCATCTTCTCCTGTGTAGACTGAGACAACCGCTCCACTGCAGCTTCAGTCTCAGCTACTTCGTATTTCCAGACACTCACGGTGGTCTGATAAGAGGACTCAGTCTCAACGATCAACTTCTTCTTTTTTGTGTCTATCAGGACGGAGAGATCATTTCGCTGTATACACTGAAACTCGTAAAGCCGCTGGTCCAGCTCGGCCACCGAGGCCTCCAGAATCTCGGCCATATGATCATGGCCCTGGTGGGTACGTATCAGATTGATGTGAGGGAGTGCCAGGGTTTTCGCCATCGTAAAACTTTCGTTGGCATCCATCACGGCCCACACACCCCTCTGCAGTATCTTATATACCGCCTCAATAATAAACTTCACATACTCATCTGCATCCGCCAGCAACAGTGGCGTCATAGCAGGAGTTGGAGGAGCTGCTCTAGTTAGCGGACCGGAAGAGGGCCCGCCGTCCTCAACCTGTGAGGCAGGAACCTCGGCATCAATAGGCTCTTCATCAACAGGGGCTTGACTACTAGCCCGAGGAGCCAAAAGAACAGAAGGAGCCGAGAGAGGCGTCGATATAGTACCCCAAGTAGAAGGAGCAATAGAGGGTTCCGATAAACCCTCACCCTTCTCAAGCTCGGAGGAACCACCGACGTCAGCGGCTACCTCATCAGTCCCCAATGCACTATCAGCAGGCTGTACGGGGCATTCCCCCTCCGGCGGAATAGTGAGATCAACACTTGTCTCCTGACTCGCCCTTGGAGTCAGGACCGGCAGACGAGTCTTATTTTCATCATCAAATCCCTCCACAGGGATGGGATCTGTCGCTACCTCCCGGTCGGCAGCCACTTCAGCCTCCGCCGCTGATTCCGGAGTAGGGCTCGGCAACGCTACGGCCGACCTCCCCTCATCATGACAGGGAGAAGAATCAACCCTCTCCTCTGTTCCAATCACGTCTATTGCCCCGGCAACAGACTCATGCAACTCTGGAGGAATGTCATCTGAAGACGACGAACTCCACCCCACCTCCTCATTTGGAAGCCCCGTATCCGCTAGACCCTCGGTGTCCAAGGTCCCCACGGCGGCCTGTATCATCTCAGAAGCTGCTGCGTCCTCAGCTTTCCTTCTAACATAATCTGGGAATGTTGGAATCTCCACAACAACGACATCATCCGGGTTCTCCTCCATGGGAGACATCACAATCGGCGGGATACGCTCTTCAGACGAGACCGCTACCCCCTTTGGCCTACTCCCACCAGATTTTGGAGTACGGGGTCTCCTTTTTAGCGGCTCCTACAAAAAGGAAGCATTGGTCACATGAATTGTTGAACCTAAACCAGACTATGTGGGACATCCTTACCTCCGCAGGTGCTGAGTCCGATGACACTGTCGGCGACGATGCCTTCTTCTGCCTCTTTGACGCAGAAGAGCCAGCCTCCGTATCTGCACGTCTTTTCGGTTGATCGACCGAGGGTTCTCCCTGACACCCTGTGGATACGGCAGGGGCACCTCGATAACCCGCCTCTGGCGGACAGTACGATCGAGCCTTCGCCAATTTGTTCCCGGCCACCGCTAACTAGGTGCCTGCAATAAGACTGGTCTCCCTATCACATCCGGGAGGCGCGACAGCCATAACACAGTAAAATTTGGCGGCCGAAAAAAGAATCGGCGGCCGCGAATTCTGGACGGGCAGCGTAAAGTGAGCTCCGGTACATCCGGCATTCTAGTAATGCCAAGCTCGTGTACCATCCAGCAAACTTCCAGTATACCCCAGGGTGATACTGGGATTATCCAACATCAACTGAGCATAGCCAAATTGTCGTGCAAAACGGCTCGACAAATACGGTTCCAGGTAACACTGGTTGCTGTTCCGGTACACCAGATGGGACGGTCGGATACTTTATAACCAGCAGAATCCTCATGGAGGTAGAGTGGTGGCATCTTCACCCGAATCCATTAAGTCTTCGTTGGCCTCAAAACCCAAAAAGACAGGACCAACTTTGGTGATCTCCCATCCCTGAAGGTGGGATAAAACTTTCCTGCAAACAGGAACACTAGTATGCGACCAGCTCCTCTGGTGGAAATGACGGAGGAATGCATCTCCGGCCCTGTGATCTTCTTCCGAACCCGGACTCATCACATTGGGATGGTGTAAAATTAACCACCCCATCAAATAATGAAATGACATTTCGGCACGGGGGAAGTTGTCATTCCTACCTCGGTCATGAACCACATTTTCTGTAAATTCTCGTAAACCTCGCAGCAGGTTACACACCATTACGGAGAGCAGAGCCAGGCGCCGGCCAAAGACCAACTTCACGGCTGGCAGGATTAGGTTCCGGGTCATCCTCTCTACAGAGCCAGACCCGTCCGAGAAGACATAATCCCGAAGCCAAACCATAAGATACTCGGCTAATACTGCTTTTGACGACATCCGATGAGTAAGGTGCCAGAAACAGCTATAGGAGCGTTCATCCGACTGTCGGTCCTCGTTTTCTCGGGGATTCTTCTCATCTAACCTGCTCATTTCGGAGAGCACCTCGCTACGGGAAAGCGCTGGCAGAGTGGAAAACTGGGAGGGATCCTTCTTGTCTTGCTTAAAGACGTAATCTCTCCAAGCGGTCATATGAGGCTGTGACCCGCTCTTATCCCTCTTCTGCATATAGAAATGATGACTCGCCACTTTCTTGAAGACGACCATCATCTCCTCAGCTTTGTCCCCCAGGTCTTGGAACTCCTCGTTGGTCGGGAATTACTCCTCATAAGGTTCTGATCCCCAAGGGAGCTTTGACACCTCGTATATTTCATGAAGTGCGAGTCCTAGCTCCCCCACCGGAGTGAAAAAAGTCCCAGTATGGGTATCAAACATCTCCAGAAGCGCGAGGAACATATGCCTGTTAATGTCAATGCCTGCCTGAGTAGCATGGATTGCGGCAATCAGCCCAATCTCTTGGAGCTCAGTCTGAAACCGCGACAGGATCCAGAGTGTCAGTTTGTCCCATTTGGAAACGTAATGACACCAACCCTCTACCCGAAATTCTCCTTTCGGGTATGATCGCTCCATCAACAGCATGCAATTTGCAAAAGTTGAGGCACCAAAGACAAATATATTGATGGGAACATCACTGTAAATATTCCCAGGACGTAGAGTCCGCCAGGTGAAATAAGGCCCGGTCCGTACGGCGGCCAAAGTATCCCTTTGATCGGAGGTAGAATCGATTTTGATGACGTCTGCCACCGCTCTCCCCTGAGATGGGGTTAGATCCTAAGACATCCTCCTCTTGGAAGCAAGACGACAGAAAGCCGTCAAAGGCCATTGACGTTCGAATTGCTTAACAGTCATATGCACTCCCCTTGCTGTAAAGAACCAGTCTTCCTTGACCTTCAACACCTTTGCTTCAATAGAAGTAAGACGGTCCCCAAACAGGAACTCAGGCTTCAAGAAGGTCACTTTATCAGAAGTGGCAGATTTCAATACGCCACGTTCCATTATCCCTTTGAGGAACCCATGTGGTTGTTCCCGGATTTGAGTCATTCTTTCGGGATGCTGATCCAGCATAATAGCAGCTTGAGCAGGGTTTATCACCTCCTCATCGTAATCTACTCCCATCTGGCAGAGGGCAGCGTCCAGAAGCACTTCATTCAAGAGTGGGACAGTCATCGACACTGGCAAGAATTTAGGGATGTTAGAAATAACAAAAGAATCTGAGCCTCGTTCTCATCAAAAGTGCATAAAACTCAAGCGCATCTGAAAAAGGAGCTTCGGTGCATCATCAGGGTCTAAACCCATGCGCGTCAGCGTTGGAGCTTCGGCGCATCATCAGGGTTTAAACCCATACGCGTCAGCAGTGGAGGTTCGGCGCATCATCAGGATCTAAACCCGTGCACGTCAGCAGTGGAGCTTCAGCGCATCATCAGGGTCTAAACCCATACGCGTCAGTAGTAGAGCCTCGGCGCATCTTCAGGGTTTAAATCCATGCGCGTCGGCAGAAAAATCTTGGCACATCATCAGGACTCAAGGTCCATGTGCGTCGACGTATGTGAAGATATGGTAAAGGATGATGAAACTCACCAACCACCGCCGGCCAAACTTCGACAGACGGATGGGGAACATCAGCCGTGGTAGCCTCTACAGGCTCTTTCCCTTTGCCTCGTCCCTTGCCAGCACCGCCGCGAGGAGTCTTGGGAGCCATTCCTTGAAAGAAGAAAGTTAGGGTTTTTCGAAGAAGAAATATAAAAGGCAAAAGCAAAGAAAGGAAGAACTCTCTCTCTCTCCATCTCACGCCTATTTATAGGCTCAGTCACACGCGTGAACCGATGAAGTGTGACCTCAACCGCCGCCTCGGGTTCTGTGGGGAGATAACTGCAAATAAATCCAAAACGATCATCATTAATCTTTTTGGTTATCGAAGCGTTATCATTTACATTTACTAAGAGGGGCATGCGCCCCATCACTGATGCACGGAGTATCCATGCGCCCGAACAGACATACGCCCCAACAGTCATGCGCCTCAACCACCATGCTTCTTATTCAAAGTATTCCAAAACTTATCCAAAAGTTTTGAAAACTTTGAAGGGGGTCTTGTAGAAGCATGGAATTTCAGGACCAGAAATCCTATGCGCCAAACACTACATGCGCCAGAGAGCTCGGACAAAGTACTTCACACAGCAAAACAAAAAATATATAGACAATGAAAGAGGACCTTTTATTTACATATAAAAGTCTATTACATGTCTAGAAAATGCTGTACAAAGGAGAACGTCTACAAAGAGAAAAGACCCTAAGTTTACAGCCAGGCTCAGCAGCCACCATGCGCTCTCAGTCAGGCGCAGCAGCCACCATGCACTCCCAGTCAGGCGCATCCTACCATGCGCCCTTAGCCGGGCGCATCCTTTCAGCAGCTCAGTTATGTGCTTCATCAGTTATGTGCATCCCTTCGGCAGCTCAGTTATGTGCCACCCTTCCAGCCAGGCTCATCCATCTAATGCTTCGACTAATGAAGCATTTTTTGAACAGAACGAGGGTGGCAATCAACCCTCTAGCTGGAGGAAGAGCTCCCCAAACCGAGAAAGAGAGGAGCACCGCAAATCAACCTGCGGCCAAAGGCGACTTCGAAAGAGCCTCCAAAGACCAAGGAAGATCGCAATCGAAACCGCGACTAAAGGAGCAGCTTTCAACACAACCAGAATGGGCAATACCTACTCTGACAGAAGAAAGAGCCTCCAAAGCCGCAACACCGCAATTCCGATCTGCGACTCTTCCAGCATAACTGAGACGAGGCTCGAGCATCCCGATCTTTAGATGCAACAGGCACCTTCTGCCTGCCTTAGAAGCCCTCGACTCCGACTTTTAGATGTAACAGTCACCTTCAAGTGCATCAATGAAGACATTGCGTCGCATCTTCACCCTCAGGAGCATCTCATCAACAGAATATGCTCGAGCAAACAAATTTACTTCGGAAGGATGTGAGAGAACGAGAAGCAAACTCTTTCCATGCCACTATTTATAGGTCGGGCAAATCAAACCGACGTGCCAAGTGATTGGCTCTCCGAATCCCGTGCAATGAATTTACATTAAATAGATGAACCAGATGCTTCGAATTCAGCCAAGTCAAAAAACGGCTATTTAAAGCACTTGAAGAACGTAACAGTCGCACCAATAAAGACGTGTCACGTGGAGCGGATGCGCCGGCCAGACCGTGCATCACACAGATGCGCCTCTCAGCACCGAGTACTTCACAAAGCATACGTCCCCATGCGGCCCCATGTGCCTAGGGGAACGTCGATCGATGCGCCCACTCAACGGTCCATCACCTGTCAAAAACATTAAATGCTAAAATCTGACAGAGTTGGCAGTACGTCCCTCGAGGACTGAACGGTTGACAGCTTTTTCAAAAAATAAAGCATCGCCAACGTCAGCATCATCATTACTTTCCTCCGACGGTTACAACCACGTAGCCGCCCAAACATCTGGCATGCGCCTTCGCAGCCATGTGCCCAAATCTCTGCATGCGTCTTGAGCCATGCACATCAGACTTTCTCTCTGATCCCTAAAGACAGAAGTAAAGTCACTACCGAAGCTCTACATGCGCCTCAAAAGCCATGTGCCTCAGACTTTTCTCTGATCCCTAAAGACAGAAGTAAAGTCACCACTGAAGCCTCGCATGCGCCTCAAAAGCCATACACCCTGAATGGTTTATGACTCCTAAAAGGTTACAAGCCAAAGTCTCCTCATGTGCCCAATTCCATGCGCATCCTACCAGATCATTCCCCATTAAATCCGAGATCACCGAACCATGGGCCTACGATACGTGTCCTTTGACTCGATTTAGCCTATGAAGGGGTGCTAACCATCCAAGATCTTAGCAACATAAAGATTCTCTCTCCTGCTACGTGGCAGCCCACAACAGCAGCATGAAGGATTCAACTCCTCAATCAAAGCGCATCATCCATGCACCTCCATCAACAATCACCACGTGGCGTCCCCACGTACAGGCGCATCCTACATATGTGCGCATGAGCAGCCAGCCTGCAGACTATAAATAGAGGGATCATTTTCTTCTTCCACACACGAACATACATAGACAGACAGAGACATCGCACAACCACCGAGGCAGATACAGACACTCAATGTCTTCTTCCTCTCCGTAAGCTCCAGCACCCAGAGCAACTCAGACCTTCAGAGAACTGATAACCGTCGTCAGATCGTCAACGGAGTCAACGTATAACCACTCGCTCCATCGGTACAAGGGACCCAGATAAACAAAAGTGTACTCCGAGGACTACATCTAAGTTCTACATTGTAACACTGTTCTGTTTGTATTGAAATTACATCAAAAGATTTTAATAGCAAACAGTAACCACATTAAAGTCTCCAATACAAAGCCAAGGAGAGTTGATATGGTGCAGGTGTATGTCGAGGAGATCGCTCCAAAGTTGTTTCTGCTCAGTGATATCACAGCTTCCATGGACCACAGAGAGGATAGCGCGCTCTGGGAGCATGGGATGTTCCAACCAGCAGGAGAGGGCCTGCTGGGATTCCTCGATGATTTCGATGTTGACGTCCTTCGTGCCGAGGATCCAAATATCATTTTTGCCTACTATGGTCGTGGGGAGGCTCAGCTGCAATTGGATGGATTTAAGTCTTTTGGTAGGGATTTTGGGTTCAAGAATAATTAGGATGTCAATCTTGTGGATTTTCTGTAGGCTGGAAATTCTTCTTAATGTGGGTTTGTTCCCCAGACCGCGGACATTCCAGGATAGGATGTTAAATATTAAAGATTTGGGAGGGTTTTTGTTTGTTCTGCTTGGTGGCGGATCTAGTTTGGATGGTTGTTGTCTCGGCGGTTCCTTGCTTGACGTTGACTCCGCACGAGGATGATGTTTCTGCCTTTGTCGAGGTGGGGTGGTCGCGGTTAGAGTGCTCGTGTGGGTCCGAGTGGGGGCCGATCGATTCCCCGGCGTAGTCCAGGATGGGATCCTCTAGGGGGATAACTAAGGAGTCACTGGCACTCCAAATCAGAAGGATCGATTGCTGTAGAGGGTAACCTACGGCTTGCACCTGTTGTCCTCTCCGTACTAGGTTTGGTCCTAGGATCGCAAGTGCTTCTTCAACAGGGTCTTCGTTGGCTAGTTTGTGATCTGCTTCGATGTTGTCGGTGGTCATCTCTATCCCCTCCTGGGCTGGAGGATACGATGGTTCCGTTGGGGACTCCGCATCCTCCGTATCAAGAGTGTCGAATTGGTTGGAGAGAGTGAGGTCTTGGATTTTGGTGAGGGCATGATTGTCATACGCTGGCTCCGTTGGGGATTCTGCGTCCCCCGAATTAAGTGCGTCGAATTGGTTGGAGAGGGTGAGGGCTTGGGAGTTGAAGGGGATCACTGCTTTGATAGTGGGTTCGCTTATGTCTGCCTTGCCATCGCTGGAGCCGAATCGTGTGTGTGAGTTTGGAAGAGGAAGAAGGGGTGCCCTAGGTGTCCTCCCTTCGGTAGGCGCTTTGTCGTTCTGGCCTAATTTTTTCTTGAGTTCTGGATGGAGACGGTGGCAGTGCTTTGGGAGGTGACCTCTTAGATGGCAGTGGTTGCACAACATAATGTGGTTGTCATAGAGGATTTGTTGGGTGTGGGTTTGGTTGCCCAGCTCGATCGAGATGAAATTGGGTGGTTCGGATATGAGATCGAGTCCCACACAGATTTTAGCATAGTGAGCCTTGGTGAGGTTGCTAGTCTCGGGGGCCGTGGCCACATACGTTCTGAATGAATTGGCAATACGCCTAAGCGCCGCTGGGACAAAGCAAATGAGGGGTAGGTTAGGCAGGGTAACCCAGGCAGCGACCTTTGCTGAGTCTTCTTTGGTGCTAAAGCTGGCTGACCACTTGACGATCTTCATGTAGTGGGAGTCAATCCTGTACGTGCCTTTGGACCATACGGTCCTATGGTCGAGGTCGGAGGAAAGGTGGAGGAGAATATGTCTGGGATCGAGCGGGACAACATGGTACTCCATCGAAAGTTTCCAGCCGGCTATCGTCTACTGCACCCTGGAGAGTTTGGGGCAGCCCGACGAAAATTTGAGGATGAATGTGTGGGGGAAAGAGGATGATAAAGAGTTCAATTCCAAATCGGTGAAGGGGACGAATGGCACTGGAGATTCCTGGGAATACACAATGTCCGAAAGATCAACGTCAGGGAGAAGGAGTCCCTTCGATGACGCTAAATCCGGGTGAAGCTTGGCGGCGTAGGACACATGAGCTGTACCGGGCGTAGAGGGAATCTGCTCGGGGTGAAGAGGAATCTGCTCAGAGCGGGTATCGAGGACGACAATCTTCTTGGGGCTTGTGTTGGGGTGGACAGAGACTGCCTGAGGCAACCTGCCAGGGGAGGGGACGGGAACAGCCTCGGAGGTGGCTGGGGGCGGGGCGGAGATCTCCCTGCACGCGGGAGGAAGCGCCGCCACCGAGATAGAAAGGAGGGGCGTGGGCTGAATTACACCGGGTAGGGTCGCCGCACCGGCACCGCCCTGATCGACTGAGGCCGCCAGGATAGAGGGAAGAATGGCCGGAGGGGCGAGAGGAGCAGGGGCCTCCTGGCCGGAGGGCTCAAGGCTCGAGCTGGGCGCCGAGGATCCAGTGGCGGGAGGCCCTGGGGGGTGGGAGCGGCGATGCTGCCGAGGGGAGAGGGGGGCTGGGATGCGAGAGAAGGGATCAGTGAAGCAGTCGGGGGTGGAGGATTGAGGTGGAGGGTGGAGGATGGAGGTGGAGGGGGTGGAGGAGGCACGTAAGACACGAAGGGCTGGGAGCCTGCGTGAAACTCAGGGGAGGATGAGGCCTTGTCCGCGTAAAAGAGGGAGTACGCGGGGGAACCGGGGTTGGTCCCGGAGAAGCGCTGGTCAATAGGAGAAGGCCAGCGTAAAACCCAGAGGGAAGGGATGGATCTGCGTAAAAAGCCAGCTGAGCATGGTGGGACCCACTAAAGTAATCTAAAAGAGAAGCCGTATTACGCGAGGGGTATGAGAGAGTAGGTGGGGCCACCTCGTGAGGGGAGTTGCGGGCAGCAAGTAGGAGGGGCTGGCCATTGGGATACCCGAGGCCTACACCGCAGGAGGGCTCCCAACCCGAGGAAACCGAGGCTCCGTTTGAAAATTGAACGAATGAAGGGTGTTTCAATCGAGGGTCCACAGCCGAGGAACTACCGGCCCAGGTGGGTGGGGCTCAGACCCCTTCGGGGACATAGCTCGGATGGGAGGGAACGACAGGTTGGGGGGCCTGAGGAACACAACTGAATGAAGAAATAAAGGGAGGCTAGGCCTGGTGGATAGGAGGGGGAAGGTCGGAGAGCCCGAGAGTGGCTGGAAAGGAAGCGGGGCAACCGGGATGGGCCGGGTGGGGAAGAAAAGAAGGAAAAGGTTGAGAGGGAGGAGGGGTCGGGCGAGAAAGGGCTGAAGAGGAGATGGATGGAAAGACCAGGTCGAGGCAATCGCCTGGCCAGGGGTGGAACGACGAACACCGGCGGGGAGGAGGAAAAGAGGAGAGGGAGGGATCCATGAGGGGGCGTGGAGAGGAAGAGAAGGGGGGCGGGTCTCCGAACGCCGGCTAGCGGCGGGAATAGAGCTCCCGAGGGGAAGAACTCACGGAGAAGAGGAGCAGCATTCTTTTTATATTATATATATATATATATATATATTATGGATCGATAGATAGGTGGATAGATGATGACGGGAAGAAAAGAGAAGGGAGAGGAGGCTGCTGCCCCTTGGCAGCAGCAACAGCAGTATATAGCTGCTGAGACAGCAGCCTACAGGCTGCTGCATAGGACAGTAGCAACAACAGCAGTTAGGGCTGCTGCAGGGCAGCCCCTTGGCACCCATTGACCCCCTTTTGCCCCTATTTAACCCCCATTTCACCCCTCATTTAGCACCACATTTGACCCCCATGATGCCATGCATATATGTGTGTGCTAGTTTGTTGGTCGTGTTAGAGAGTTAGTTGTTTGTGACATGTTAGAGGTTATGTTAGATACTATGTTGTATGTTAGATATGTAGTTTAGATGTTAGAATGTGTTAAGGTATGCTGGATTGGTTAGTTTTGAGTTAGTATCTTGGTATCTTAGATACCAATATTAGTACCTTTGGATATCTCTAGTTTACCTTTTATCTACAGAGTAATGAGGTTTACCTTAGTATATGGTAAGATATTGTGATACCCTCAAGGGTAGGTAATAGTTAGATATTGTGATACCCTCAAGATATTAGGTAAACTTAGAGTTTAAGGGTCGGTAATGGTTAGATAAGTCAGTGTCTTGGTATCTTAGGATACCAAGAGTCGTATCTTAAGATACCAATGCGTATATTAGGATACTAGCTAGTATCTTAAGGTAAATGTTATTTACCTTGGTATAGGCAAGATAATGAGGATTACCTTGTCATGGGGTAAGGTATTGGAATACCATGGTAGGGTAAGGTATTAGTTTACCTTGTCATAGGATAGATAGCTAGTATGAGTTAGCTATTAGTCTAGGATGGTTGTTGGATGCCTAGGTAAGGGGTTTACCTAGCTAAGGTAAGGGTTTACCTTAGGCTAAGGTAATTGTGCTAAACCCAGATATTGGTATCGAGATACCAATAGGGCCAAGATATGTGGTATCTTGGTAGATAAATGCTAGGAATAGGATACCTAGGCTAGAGTTGATCCCGTTTGACCATAGTTGACTGTTTTGACTCAAAGTCAACTAAAAGTCAATATTAGACCTAGAATTGACTAGAATTTGACCATAGTTGACCAGTTGACCAAAAGTTAACTATAAGTCAACCATTAGCCTAGTTTGACTTAGATTGGACTAGGAGTTGACCATAGTGGACCACTTGCCCAAAAGTCAACTGTAAGTCAACATTTGACCTAGTTTGACTTTGTGTGACCTAGTTTGACTTTGTGTGACCTAGTGTGACCTAGTTTGACTGAGTTTGACCTAGATTGTATATCATACATTAGAAAATTATGCCTAACACTATTAAACCCTAATTTAACTCATGATATCTCATCTTAGGGTCCACGACATCACTCTGAACATCGATTCCATTTGACATCTTAGGACCGCAAGCGAGTACATTTACTGATAGTTTTTATTGTCTTGATATTTGTTATATCTGATTCAGTTGTAGTGTTTTACTTGATTCCCGACACGATGGTTCACGAACTAGTATACGTCGGATCCAGTCATAAGATGTTATTCCTAGACAATCTTAGTATACTGGTACATTATCGATCTTGTTTCCTCTACTTGTATGGACACCAATTTGGGAGTGGGCTGGCCCCCTGCTCTTTAAATCCTGTGTCATGACGTGTCATGGTTGGATCCATTATACTACTCGGAGATGGGGAGTTATTGGAGGTTATGTGATCATTACCCTCACTTGTTACTACTTATGTATTGCTCCACCCTCACCACACGTAGGGTGTAGCCTGACCTGATACTACTTGTGTATAGCTTTCTATTTGGCTGGCCTGATCCTCTATACTACTTGTGCATAGCCGGTCAAATGGAACAGCCTGATCTTGACCCAAGCCGATCACATAACGCTCTAATACTCAAGGCACTGGTTATATTTATATTGTACATCAGATAATCCTGTACTGTTCTATTTTCCTGTATGTTATACCCTTACATGAAATCATGTTCTCTATATCATGTTTATATTCCAGTCTTGATATTTTATCTTGTATTCCAGTACAATTGTCCCTTATAGCATTTGTCCATGCAATGAAACTGCTGTTGGTGTTTGTACTTGCTCATTATCCTGATAGAATAATCCCGTTGATATTTACAGAGGATTTAGAGGAGGACTCTTCGACCTATTATGGGTATGGCATAGATGGGTAGTACGACCTGGACATTCTTGTGGCGTCGGTGCCCATTGAGGATGTACCGCCTGCTCTGACCTAGACTAGTTATGTTTGACTGGAATGCATTCCAGCTTATTATTTTGGGTTGTAGTATATATTTTTGGGATTTTATAATGTTTTAAACTCTGCACTTCTTGTTGTGACTCTGTGACTTGCATCTATTTCCAGATTTTCTATTTCTATCATATCTTTATCACATTTTGCTTATCTTCCCTAGATGTCATGTGATTGAGTTATATATATTCCTCCGTACGGAGATAATAGGTTTATATATAATATTGATATTAGAATTTTATAGACGACCTATACAGCGTTCTACTGCCGACACTGCGGCGTAGGCTGGACATTCCCACGTGCTTGTGCCCCTAAATAGGGTACGGGTCGTGACACATTTTTGTGGTGGCCCATGCAGGTCCCATATCGCAACTAGTGCGATCTCGTAATGGTACTCGACTTAGAGTACTAATTGCGAGCCTGCAATTAGGATATAGGTTCTAGGTTATGATAGGAGTTAATCACATTTTAGGAAAAAAATTTGATCCTTCGATTATCGTAATAACTCTTCTTGCATTTCGAATTTAATTGTCCTTCTTTGAACATATCTTATATTGTGCCATATTGATTTCTTTTTCCCAAATCTGTTTCCAGGAAGAGAGTGACTCGAGCTCAGGCCCCTGGATCCGGTGCAGAGCCGGAGAGGTCCGATGTGGAAGTCCAGGAGGCTGCCCTACTATTTTCACCATCCAGGTGGTAGAGATAGCAGCACTTGAAGGTCCTCTGCAGCAGGTTTAGGGGCCTACTATCGTCGTACCAGAGACTCTTTCGCCTCCACCTGCACTGCCGATAGACTCTACATAGATGTTCGTACTTCTCCAGTAGACAATGGAGGTACAGCAAGCACAAGCTAAGGCATCGCAGCGTCAGACAGAGGCTTTGAGGCAGAGTATGGAGAACGCTCATCAGTTGGTACTGGCAGCAGTCGAGAAGGTAGCTGCGGCTCCGGTTCACGGTGCTCCGTCCCAGGAGCTAGATCAGTAGCAGACGAGGCTTGGTACAGTGCTTGACTTCAAGAAGATGGTCCCTCGAGAGTTCAGGGGAACCGAGGGCATCCTTTATGCCGATGATTGGCTAGAGGACGTGGAGAGGAGCCTGTAGATGGCAGAGATCCGAAGAGGCTGTGGGTATCAGCAGCGGCGAGCCAGTTCTTCGACATTGCGTTGACTTGGTACCACACGGACCCTCGTGCATCTGTTAGAGCGCTAACTTGGAAGAAGTTTCGGAGGCTATTCGAGGAGAAGTTCTATCCTGATGTAGCTCTCAGCGAGTTGGAGGGCCAGTTTGCAGGACTGTCCAGGAGAACTCGTCGGTGGACGAGTATACGGCGGAGTTCTTTTGTCTGAGTCGATTCACCCCAGGGATGGTTCTGGATGAGGGAGAGAATGCCCGTAAGTTCAGGAGGGGCCTGATCCACGCTTTTCGTTCTCGTACATCTAGGCATCGCGATGCGACTTTTGAGCAGATTCTGATGGATGCTCAGATAGCAGAGGAGGACTACGGTCTTAGACCCAAGAGGAACAGTGATGCTTTGGAAGCTAGTTCTAGTACGGGGCCGGCCAAGCATCCTTACACTCAGCAGAGGCCGTATCAGCAGCTTCAGTTTTAGTAGCATCAGGCACCAGCACGTGCCCATCACCAGCAGGGTCAAAGACAGGCCCTTCAGTGTGCCTTATGTAGGAAGCCAGGGCACACTCAAAAGGTTTGTCGGAAGAAGTTAGGCATTTTTCTTTTTTGTGAAGCGTCCGACCATCAGCTGAAAAATTATCTTGTTCGTGCAACCAAGGAAGGTCAAGACAGAGCTCCACCTGCAGCTCAACAGTGGGGTCCGCCACTTCAGATGCAGCTGCAGCATTTTGTCCAATATCAGAGGGGAGCACCCCAGGGCAGAGCATTTGTACTGACAACTGAGGAGACTGAGCCCA
Source organism: Iris pallida (assembly GCA_029216955.1). Classification (NCBI taxonomy): domain Eukaryota; kingdom Viridiplantae; phylum Streptophyta; class Magnoliopsida; order Asparagales; family Iridaceae; genus Iris; species Iris pallida. The sequence goes on along the minus strand of JANAVB010034995.1, from coordinate 21,107 downwards.
CGTGAGATATAATGGAAGGTACTGTTCTACTCAATTCTTTTCCTGTATTAGCTTTATCTGACTCTAGTGCCATGCACAGTTTTGTGTATGTATCTTTTGCTCTTAGGATTATATCATTGCTGAATCCTTGGGTAGGACTTGCAAGATTATGACAGGGGGAGGCATTATCCTGGTCAATAATATTTGCAAGGGCGGAGAGTATCACTGGGACGACCCTTGAGAATCTTATTTAAACGTTAATTTAAAATCCTTTCTTTTGCTTTCATTCACCCTTACTCCTGTTATCGAATTTGATTTTGATGGATCATCGCTGATTTGAATTTTCATATCGAGATAAATGTTATGGCCTGAGTTATGGTATCTTATAATAAGATATGTGACAGAAATAAAAGGGAAGGTAAAATGCCTACTTGGTTGTGGAGCCTAGAGTTTATCGCAGCTATATTAGCCGGTGTGACGAGAGCGTAGAGACCTGACTTCGGATGTACATATCTTAGTTATGACATTTAGGATTTCTTACAGCTATAGTAGTTGGCGTAGCAAGGATTCCATACGACATGATTATAGATGTGCATACCCCAGTTATGGACCCTACTTTTATCGCAGCCTTGCTTACTAGCGTGGCGAGGATTCTAAGTATCATGATTTGGACAGACGCGTATGATTATCAGATTGTATCTTGAGAAGGGTCCTAATATGCCATCTCTATCATTTTATTTCTGTTAATATAGATGATGTTCTTCCGTGACTTTGATTCTGGAGCGTCAGAGATGTCAATCTCTGGAAACTTCCTTTATGAGTTTATAGTAGACAAGATTATCTTCATTTTAATATATCATGTCCCACTCAAACTTGTTCCCTTGTACTACTTTTGTATCGCAATTTCATATCAATTTAGGCCATTTGACCCTTTCCATTTTATTTATGATTATCATATGCACATTACCATGACTTTTAATTTAGGAGCACAAGGCTAGTTATTTTCTCAAAACCAACTTCACATACATGATCTAAACAGGACACCCTACACCCATGACCTTCGTGTCCCACTCAGACACACCATCTTATGCTTCATTTTTATCGCACGACCTTCCTAACGCAAGACCCACTCTTGATTCACCCCACTATGTCACTTTATTTTTTTCCGAGTCGAATTGGGGATACCCTTCATCGTCTTGGCCAGTATCCATACCAAGTGTAAGCCCCCTGATTTTTGGATTTTATTTTTAATTATTTTATATGGATATTTTAATTTATTATGGTCAATAATGACTATGTTAGTAATTTACCATAGCTTTGACTTTTGAAGCACACCAAATATTGTTTTCTCAAATCCAGTTCCATATTTGGATTCTAGACTCGTCCATCTTCAATTTGATATATCATGTCCCATCCAATTTTGATTTTCAACATTCCTTTGACTTTGTGCAATTTCGGGCCAACTTAGGCCAATTTGAGCCATTGGGATAATTTTAAGCCAACTTCTAATTTAATTTTTGGACTTGACATAGATCGAAACCGTATGACCCAATATATGGTTTAATCCATTTTGAGTCTACAATGCACATGCCTTGTGTGTACTATCTAATCGAGTTCTCATGTTATACTTATTTGTAAATGGCACATAAGACTCATTAAATTGATTTTTTGGGTCTAATTTGACTAGTAATGCTACTCGGACCCTAACCTAGTCAACCCTACTAGTAAGAGTCTAACTAGGAGTACCAAAACCAAGTATACATACATTTAAGATAATTTTAGAGGATTAATTGCAGCCATATGCAATATTCCCTTATATATTTGGCTTGGTCAAACATCTAACCAAAATAAGAAACCTATTAATAATAGTATGATTTGGAGAACCAAATCCTATCCAAATTAGATCAAACCAAAGCCCATACACTAAGTATATATCCCTATCAAACCCTAACCATCCCCCTCTCTCATAACCACCCACTACTCTACAAATTCCCCCAAACCTAGCGGCCACCACTCCAAACCCGAAATCCTAGCCGACCCCCTTTCTTCACAAAATATAATTTCTCCTCGATTTTTGCGCTAACCACCACCACTTGGACATCCCTCTCAATATCCCCTTCCGCCCTAGCAACTGTAGGAACAACCTTGCGGTCGTTAGAGAGGTGCACGACGCGCTACTTGGGCCGAAACTCCGTCGAATCGAAGTCTGAAATATCACAACAGGTTAGTCAACTTGTAGATGATGTTTCATCTACTTTTTCTCATTTGTTTCTCCTTAAACCAAATCTAAGAGTTACTTTTGTATGTCTACTCCAACCTTTGATTGCTGGATCTCCTAGTTCCAAGCGGCTTGCCCGTGGCGTTGATTCTACGACAGGCTATCCAGAACTGACAAATTTTGTTGTGGGCCATTTTTTGCCTATCTAATTCAGTTTCCAACTTTTAATATATTTTTTAGAATCTAGACATCGATACCTTTCCGACACATATCTGAAAGTTAGGTTTTGCATCCGTTTGCTATTTTTAAAAATTCATGACATTTGCCGGGTCATCGAACTCCAAAAAATTATGTTTTCCTTGTGTCCAAAAGTGTCAAAACTCCATGAATCTATATTAAACTTCACGTTGTGCAAAGTTAAACATTTTAAGTACTATTTTAACTAATTTCTATAATTTTTACAGAATTTATTAATTTTATTTAATCGTTGTCTCGGGGCTAAATTAATGGGTCGATTTGAGGAAGTCATATGTGGCATTGACATAAGACCTCTTGTGAAAGGGTTTTCCTATTGAAAATAGTATTATTGCAATATATAAATATTTATAGATAAATTTCAGGATTTAGAAATATTATTTTGTTATAATTGTAAAGTATTTACGAGAGGATTTGATACCTTATGTACTTATACAGTAGATGTAGTATAGTAACAACGTTATGACAACTAGGAGGCGTATCATGTAATTTATATATGGTGTTTTGATATAAAATATTAAATATAGTGTATTATTATAGATGAGCTTGGGGGGATCGACAAGGACACCGGAGTTGGACAGGCTTACCCGCAGACAGCAGTTACAGGCAAGCGTGCCTTGCCTTCGTTACCGATTATTCTTTTTTTTTGTTCTTTTTGATTAGCATTGCATGACGTAGGATGTTGATACTTAGTGTACGTTTATATATGGGTGCCGATGTCATGATAGTGACATCGAGTATTGATATTAAGCATTACGTACATACTGATGTATCCATTGACACAATTGACCACAGGACACCGACACATTCACGATGCAAGGTTTACATGACTATTCGTGGTATTGACCTCGTGTTAGCATTCTAGATTTCTTTATCAGTATTGCTTTTACTTTCAAGATGACTATACAGACTTGACATTGCTAGATTCTAGACCTGGGGATTGGGGAGAACTTGACTACAATATCAAACATAATGTCGTGTGGCCCGTTGTTTAGTGACCTTTATGTCTGTAACAGAGTAAACTATCGAGAATTGATTGTCCTTGGTGCCACGACACAGGTACTGGGGACAATACCCTGCTGAGGTGCTAGTGAGCCTTAGTGGAAGGGGTCTGGTATTCTAGAAAAGTATCTAACTTGCATAGCACATAGACGGATATAGTAGATTGCCCTAGTTCATATTTTTATTTCTGTACCTTGGCATGTATATTATGCACCTTGCTAGTCCTCTGAGGACCTGGCTATTTCCCAGGCTTAGACGAAGCTGAAGACTACCCAAAGGTTTACGGTTCGGGAGCTGAGACCGGAGGCGTACCGGCACAGGAGGACGAGATAGTGCCAGAAGATTTTTCGTGATCATGTTATAATCATATTTAGTCTTGCTACATTATTTTCTTTTCTTTTCATTAGAATTGTAGTTGATTTGTACTTTCTTTCTATTTTTGTGGTTTCGGGATGTTTCATCTGCACAGACTTTATTACTTTTATTGCTAGATATTTGAGACATTTCCTTATTTCCTTGATCTCTTTGTGGACTATGTGGATGTGATTAGATGTATATACCCGTGGAATGTATTATATTTTTGGGTGTTATCATGATTTACAGCTTAAGTATTTCGCTAATGGGCTTGTTGTGTAGCTTGGCCCATTAGTGAAGTGCTGCTGGCATGTATTCGTATTCCTGGTCCTACGTATTTTGGGACTGGGGCATTACATATTTTTGTGGTGGCCCATGCAGGTCAACTTTAATCACTTCGGTTACGTTATTGTACCGATGTGAGCCTGCAATTAGAGTAGAAAAGACCCATAGGATCACATCCACATGCTTGATACCTTCCTCGACTTTATTTTGAACTCTCACTTGACTTCTTGATTTGCATCCAATTTGATTATGTTCTACCGTAATCCTTATTTATTCATGCTAGCAAGATGAATCTTCATAGTGGGCGTATCTTCCCTTTACTATCACATCAATAAGGGCACAGACACTAGAAGCCATAAGTGCAGGTAGAGTCTTCGTGAATTTTACGAAGTCGTGGTGATACCTAGGATAGTCGTACTACTACGAGCCTGCAACCAATTAAAGAATAGGACTTGAGGATACATCCACAACTAGGAATATAGACTTCTCTGAGACTCTTTGCATGATTTCTTTCATGTTATCTTCTTTCTCAATATGATTGCTTTTGTGTTCTTATCTATTCGGGATTTTACTAAATCCTTTCTCGTTGACTTCCTGAGTAATTCTTCTCTTTCCTTTCTGCTAAGTTGTTGGATAGTGTTTTATGGATTGGTTGAAGGAAAAGTTTAAGAAATTATATTTATCCTTGTATTACGGAATCAAAGTTTTGCAGCCAGAGAAATACTAGCGAGGTAGGACTTCAGATAACGATATCATGGCTACATATGTTTCTCGAACTCTACTTAAATCATATCCTATGCATGTTATCTCTTCTTATGTACTTTCGTACAAAGTTAATTCAATTTTTTTCTAGGATTTGGCCAAGATAAGCTCAAGAACCTGTATTACTGGCATAGTCGATGTACACTGCAGTCATCCGTCGTATTATGGAATAAGGGAGTTATTTGCAGCCAGATGCACACTGGCATGGCAGTAACTTTATGTGACATAATCACGGAGATATATGGTTCTCGAGTCTTACCTAGACTATGTCATATGCATCTTGTTTCGCTTCACATCGTTCTTGGAAATAATTCGACAAACCTTCTTGCTTTGCTTGCCCCTATCGTTGTTTGAAATTGGTATATAGATTTGTTTGACCCAGCCTTAGGTTTCCGTTACCTTCTATTTATTAGATGACTAAAATAGTTAAACCTTATAATTATATTATAGAATATAATTAAGCTAGATTATTAATGTAATTGTGATGTTAGGTAAATAGAAACGGGTAACTCTCTTAGAGATGGATCCTAGTGAGATTATGAGTCGAATATGATCGTGCCCGGATATCGGATGCATAAAGCCTTTTAGGAGAATTTACTAGGAGTGAACTGACAAGTATCATTGAATATGTTATAATACTATACCTACGATCGAATGAGTTGTATTGGGAATATTGAGAAAGGAGAAGCAGTATGCCAAGCTTAGTAAGTACGAATTCTGCTTTGATAGAGTTCCATTCCTTGGACACGTTATCTTTGGAGAAGGACTTTCAATGGATCCGGAGAAGATAGCTACCGTAGAGTCTTGGCCAACACCAACATCGATTGCAGAAGTTAAGAGCTTTTTCGGACTTGTCGGGCATAATCGTAGGTTCATAGAAAATTTCTCACGGATTGCAGATTCCATCAAGAGTTTCAATGGACAGAAGATTGTCAGAAGGCTTTTGAAGAATTGAAGAAGTGGTTGACCTCAACACCTATTTTGACGCTTCCTTCTGGATCGAGAGGATTCGTAGTTTATAGTGATACGTCAAGTAGTGGACTTGGATGTGTTTTGATGCAACATAGAAAGGTCATAGCCTACGCATCGAGGCAGATGATGGTATATGAGAAGAATTACCCTACTCATGATCTGGAGTTATCAGTGGTGATCTTTGTATTAATGTTATGGTGGTATTATTTGTACGGAGAGCATGGAGGCATTATTTGTACGGAGAGCATGTGGAGGATATTTACGGATCATAAGAGCTTGAAGTATGTCTTCACGCAAAAGGAGTTGAATATGAGATAGAGGCGGTTGTTAGAGCTTATGACAGACTATGATATAGACTTATAGTACCATCCTGGTAAGGCGAACGTAGTGACAGATGCTTTGAGTAGGAAGCCTACTACATATTTCTTAACATCTCAGCCACAGTTATTAGAGGATATTCAGAAGCTTGGAATAGAAATCATTATGCTGGGGCAAGCAATTGGTACTTGCCAATCTTAAAGTATAGTCGTCACTCGTGGATAGAATCATGGCAGCATTACCTGTAGATGCAAGATTTTGAAGACTTTGCGAGAGGACAGAGGCTGGAGAACGACAAATACTTGGACCAAGTAAAGTAGATTCAGAGTCATCTTCAAGAAGCTCAAGACAATGTATTTCTGAGGATCTCACCGACCCGGGGCACCATTATATTCAGGAGTATAGAAAAGTTGGGTCCAAGGTATATAGGACCGTTCGATATCGTTGAGCGTATAGGCGAGGTGGCATACCATCTTGCATTACCCCCATCACTAGAGGGAGTACATGATGTATTCTATGTCTCACAGTAGAGGAGGTATGCGACTGATCCCAGTCATGTGGTCGATCAATCTGAGATCACGGTAGGACCCAGTTTATCATACGAGGAGCAGCCGGTAGGTATTTTGGATACGAGTGAGATGACGCTTAGAGGGAAGACGATTAGACTGGTCCGAGTTGCATGGAGGCACCATTCTTCGAAAGAATCAACTTGAGAGCGTGAAGATTCTATTCGTGAGCGTTATCCCCACATATTCGTAGATGCCAGTAAGTCTTAGCCTAATTATTCATATGATAAGATTTTTCTATATAATTGTGTTATTTTTAATTTCGAGGACAAAATTTTCTAAGGTGGGTAGGTTGTAAGCCCCCTGATTTTATTTTTAATTATTTTTAATTATTTTATATGGATATTTTAATTTAATAAGGTCAATAATGACTATGTTAGTAGTTTACCATAGCTTTGACTTTTGAAGCACAACAAATATTGTTTTCTCAAATCCAGATCCATATTTGAATTCTAGACTCGTCCATCTTCAGTTTGATATATCATATCCCATCCAATTTTGATTTTCAACATTCTTTTGACTTTGCACAATTTCGAGCCAACTTAGGCCAATTTGAGCCATTGGCGTAATTTTAAGCCAACTTCCAATTTAATTTTTGGACTTGACTTAGATCGAAACCGTATGACCCAATATATGGTTTAATCCATTTTGAGTCTACAATGCACATGCCTAGCGTGTACTATCTAATCGAGTTCTCATGTGCTACTTATTTGCAAATGGAACATGAGACTCATTAAATTGATTTTTTGGGTCCAATTTGACTAGTAATGCTACTCGGACCCTAACCTAGTCAACCCAACTAGTTAGAGCCTAACTAGGAGTACCAAAACCAAGTATACATATATTTAACAGAATTTTAGAGGTTTAATTACAGCCATATGTAATATTCCCTTATATATTTGGCTTGGTCAAACATCTAACCAAAATAGGAAACACTACTAAAATATCAACTAATAGCGACGTAATTTAGCGACGGTAAGAAATGACATCGCTATTAGCTACAGCTTTATAAACACGTCGCAAAACATCGCAGCCTAGCGACGTTCTACGACAGGAGTTTCCTACGTCGCTGAATAGCGACGTTCAGCGACATATTATAAGTATATGTCGCTATTTTTGCGACGTTTAGCGATGTCAACACGTTACGTCGCTAAGTTATTTTACTTAGGGCACGCCGCTGCCTTCTTTCCCCCTCACTCTCACTCGAAAACTTACGAAAATTTTAATTCCCCCCCCCCCACCCCCCCGGTGACTCCCTTCCCCTCTGTCAGTGCCCTCCCCCCGCCCGGTGACCCCCTCCCCCTCCGGCGAGCTCCTCCTCCTCGAGATCCTCCTCCTCGAGCTCGTCCTCCCCCAATCCGAGCTCCTCCTCCTCGAGCTCAGGTAAACCCGAACCTAACTCCTCTTCTTCCTCTTCCTCTCCCACGGACACACACACACACGGACACACGGACACACATCGTGTCCCCAAAGAGTTTGGTTTATTTTTGGACACATTGTGTCGAGTATTTGGACACGAGTTTGGTTTGGGAGACGTACACACATGACACTTGTATATGAATCCTTGACTTTGGTTTGGACACTTGACTTTGGTTTGGACACTTGACTTTGGTTTGGACACTTCTATAAATATTGTTTGGTTGCCCAAAAAATAACAAATGACAGCAATTGAAATAAAATAACTGCATTTATATATTTGTTCCAGTTTATAAATTATTTTTACATAATATCTAATGGAAATTTATGACAATAATACATAATATGAACTGTTTAAATGACATAATACATAATATTTCCATCAAATGACTAATCACATGCCACAACAACAATATTGATAAATTTAAAGAATATATAATATTTTATTTTCGAAAATTACAAAATAGAGAATACATAATACAAGACATGATATGACACTCGAAGGCAAAAACAATATTATTGTTTCTAGCAAATGAATTGATGACAAGAATCATTAGAAGCATATTGTCCATACTTGTTTCCAGAAAATTGACTAATCACAGGCAGAATACAGATCATGTTTCTAGCAAACGAATAATCACAGGCAGCTTTAACAACATTGATTAATTGATCATAGTTCATTAGAGCATTGTCAACTTGTTGGCTCTGAGTTATTTGCAATCCCATATCATGAAAATGTACCTCTTCACCAATCATACTTAATGAGGAATACAACAAAGTCATAAGACCATCAACAAGTTAAGATCATCACTGCCAAAATAGACAAATATACGAATATAAAATCCGATGAAGACTTTGCATGCATACTTCCAATTCACAGGGTCTCTACGACAATAGAAAATCTGATGAAGACTTGGTTTCACAAAGCAAATATTACTTCTTATAATAGACTATCATTAAATGTTCAACACTAGCTGTTATTAGGCCTCACTTAAATCACGAGTTTGGTTTGGACACTTGACTTTGGTTTGTTTTCGGACACGACTCTGTGACACAGGACACAGGACACAAGACACAGGACACAGGACACACACACACACAATACATACATATATACCTATTTATATAAATACCCAAGGTTCACAATATCGGTATCGGAATCGGTATCGGACTATTCCTATGAGTATTGGTATCGGCGATATCGGTAGTATCGGCGGTATCGTATCGGAGTATCGGACTTTGGTATCGAAAAACAAATAATTATTAATAAATTATTTACATTTAAAAACATATATTTTATACATTTAGGCATAATTTTAAGTATTTCAGCATTATTTCTTAGTAGTTTTAAAATTATATAAAATAGTAGTCACCCTTACCGATTGGTTTTGCCGAATTGACCGGAACAAAGACCCCCAATGTCGGTATCGGTCAATATTTGGAATCGGTCGGTATCGGATTGGAACATGCCAAACCGTATCGGTATCGGCCGTATCGGATCGGTATCGGCCGATACTTTAAACTATGGTTGTCACATTAAGGGTCTTTGAGGAGGTGACATATTTTGAAAAGTTATATCCTTATAGTTCTCCTAAGTAATGTTAAAGAAAATCCGTAGGAGAACTATATATAAGGATATATTTTTTCGTAACATGTCATCTTGTCAAAGACCCTTAATGTACCAACCATGTTACCGCGGTATTGGTATTTGGATACCAATAGCGATAAGGTAAAGGGTACCAATAGCGATAAGGTAAAGGGTACCAACTTAAGGTATTGGTATTGGGATACCAATAGCGATAAGGTAAAGGGTACCTTGGTAGGTAATGATTAGAAATAGGATATTTGTGCCTGTTGGATAATGTGTGTCCATCTTTGCAGAATTATTTCCAAATGGATATGAATTACTACTTGCGGAATCGTTCATGGATGTACAATCGTCGTCCTGATGATATGTGTGGTGTGCGGGATGAATACATAGCGGGAGTAGAGCAGTTCCTGCAGTTTGCTAAGGCGTTCCCTCAGTATATGGACGGCACCAAAATTAAGTGTCCGTGTATGAAATATCATAACGTAAAATATTATCCAGAAGTGGAAGTGACATATCATTTGTACTCGAGGGGTTTCACGCCTAATTACTATCATTGGACCGCACACGGAGAACTTGTGTCTTTAGCATCAGAGCTGGAGCCTTACGTTGAGCCGTATATGCATGCGGGACCTAATTTTGTTTCAGATAATCATGCATACGACGACGGGTGCATCAACATGGTTTTCGACGCTGCGGGGCCTAGTTTCATTCATGATGCACCTGAGGAGGCACCGAACGCCGATGCTGCACAGTTCATGGAGTTGCTGGAGAATGCAAGGACTCCATTGTATCCTGGTTGTGAGGATCATTCACCATTGGAGGTGGTTACAAGACTGTTGAGCATTAAGTCAGATTTTAACATGTCGTAAGAATGCTACAACCAAGTGTTGGAGTTGATTATAGAGATCTTGCCGGCGGGTGCTAAGTTGCCTAAAGACTTCCACCGGTCTAAGAGGATGGTGAGATCGCTCTGGATGGGATACGAGAAAATCGATTCCTGTCGCAATGGGTGCATGCTGTACTACAAAGACGACAAGGACGAAGATGCGTGCAGATTTTGTGGTACTGATCGCTATAAGACAACTAGTACATGAAGGTCTACCGGTGCAAGAAGACCGACCGATTCAATGCACTACTTGCCTTTAACGCCGCGATTGGAAAGATTATTTATGGTGAAAGAGACGGCCGAAAATATGAGTTGGCACATACGAGAACAGATTGAAAGAGTGTTGGATCACCCATCCGATGGAGAAGCGTGGAAGTACTTTGATCGAGTGTATCCTAATTTTGCTTCAAATCCGTGTAATGTCAAGTTGGGACTATTTTCTGACGGTTTTACTCCTTTTGGTCTTTCGGGATCCCAGTATTCATGCTGGCCTATGATTGTCACTCCGTATAACCTACCGCCTTAGATGTGCATGAAGACTCAGTACATGTTTCTAACCGTTATAATTCCTGGTCTGAACAATCCTAAGAGGAACATTGACGTATACTTACAGCCTTTAATAGATGAGTTGAATCAGTTATGGGAAGTAGGCGCTAACACATACGATGTTTCCAGGAAGCAAAATTTTCAGATGAAGGCAACCCTTATGTGGACCGTCAACGACTTTCCGACCTATGGAATGTTATCTGGATGGAGCACTCATGGCCGTATCTCATGTCCGTATTACATGGACCGTAGTAAGGCTTTCCGCTTGAAACACGGAGGAAAACCGTGCTTTTTTGATTGTCATCGACAATTTCTGCCAAAAGATCATCCGTTCAGAAGGAACATGAATGCATTCCGTGTCGGCGTTGTAGAGAAGGGTGAGCCACCGCCAAGGTGGTGCGGAGCCACGATATGGAAGGAGGTTAAAGATTTTCCAAGTGCTATTGAAGATCCTACAACTGGGTACAAGTGCGATGGATTTGGTAGAGATCATAACTGGACAAAGAGGAGCATATTCTGGGATCTGCCATACTGGAGTACCAATCTGATCAGACATAATCTTGATGTCATGTATATTAAGAATAATGTGTTTGATAACATAATTAATACTGTGATGGACGTAAAGGAAAAAATAAAAGACAATCCCAAGCCAGGTTGGACTTAGAAGAAATATGCAAACGCCCTGCGTTGCATTTGATACAGCAGAATGGAAAACAGTTCCTGCCGAAGTCAATTTTCTCGCTGGACAAGAAGGATAAAGTGAGACTTTGTCGGTGGATCCAGGGCCTAAAATTTCCAGATGGATATGTGTCAAATCTGAGTAGATGTGTCGATCCGAAGGAAAACAAATTGACGGGTATATGAAGAGCCACGACTGTCACGTATTCATGGAGAGGTTAATTCCGATTGCATTTTGGGAATTCTTACCGCAGGCAGTTTGGGATCCATTGACGGAACTTAGCATATTCTTCAGGGATCTTTGTTCTAAGAAATTGCTCGTTGATCATCTAGAAAAGCAAGAGAAGGACATTGCGGTAACACTATGCAAGCTAGAGTGGGTGTTTCCTCCTGGATTCTTCGACTCTATGGATCATTTGCCGATTCATCTATCCTATGAGGCACGTGTTGGTGGACCCGTCGAATATCGATGGATGTACCCATTCGAGCGACATTTGAATCACCTAAAAAGAAAGATAAAAAATAAGGCACGGGTCGAGGGTTCTATTTGTGAAGCCTATGTTCTCGAGGAGATTACAAACTTTTGTTCGATGTATTTCAAGCCTCATGTTGCAACTAATAGAACGAGAGCTTCCAGAAACGACGACGGAGATCATGAAAATAATGATACAATACTGAAGGTATTCAATGCTCCAGGAAAGCCATCGGGTAAAATGAAGAAGAGATATCTGAACGATGATGAGCTAAGGGCTTCTCAGGTGTATGTATTACTCAACTGCGACGAGGAGGAAGTAGAGAAACTAGAACAAGAAATGAGACATTATTTTCCATCATGGTTGAGTGCATATGTAAGACTTCAGAACTCTGTAATTACCTTTCTGTATATGCACTTGATTGAGAATGAGCTTAATTGCTTCTTTCGTGGTATTTAGGTCGATCGTCCATACGCAAGACTTGAGAATGAGTCTATTAGAACGCTAGCCAAGGGACCAATTTATGCTGCAAAAATATGGCCAAGCTACTGTGTTAATGGGTTTAGGTTCAAGTCAACAACTTGCCTGATCAGAGACAACTTTGTGGATCTCGACTCCACCAAAAACAGCTGTTTGTGTATCAGATCTTCGAACTACAAAGATGTTGATGCGGGCAACGATTTCTATGGCGTGCTACGGAAGATCGTAGAGCTGACATATAGTTATGGAATAGAGCCTGCTAAGATTGTGTTATTCAGGTGTGATTGGTTCGATCCGATTGAAGGTCAAGGTTGGAAAGTAGACAAGCACGGTCTTGTTGATATAAACTATCAGCGTCGATATCAAGCCTATGAACCATTTGTCTTATCAAGTCAGGCTCAGCTCGTGTACTTCACAAGTTATCCTAAACGGGGGAACAACAAGGTCGGACTGGTGGGCAGTATGCAAGACCAAAGCTTGAAATACCTTTGAGGTTGACGATATAGCTTATCAACAGGATGAACTACCTCTTGTAACAAATATTATAGAAGTGGACACGACGGTAGTTCCTCATTACACATCTAATTGTGCAGAAGAAGTAGAATTATCAGAAGAGGAAGATACAGATGAAAGTGAAGATGTAGATGAGGAAGAAGAAGAAGAAGATGAGCTAAACGAACTAGATAAATTTTCAGAAGAGGATTGAAATCTGTAAATATGTATTTTTGTAATAATAAATCTGTGACACTTTAGTGACACTTTTATCTGTGACCATGATATTTTTCAAAAATTTGTGATATCTATCATATAAATATGTATTTTTGTTTTATTGTCATATGTTATTATCAGGTATGACTAGACCAGGAGGACGATGCGGAGGATTTTACATTAGGCAGTCCCGTCAGCCTCGGCCTGGGGATGGAGAGGGCAGTTCCGTACCCTCATCCTCATCTCCGAGTACGCCAGTGTACCATTCTGTTTCCGGTCCATTACCGGGACAGGGCAGTTCGAGCAGGTTGCCGACTCCTCCCTCCTCGTCCAGCCTTTCTGATCCCGCGTCCAGCAGGTTGCCGACTCCTCCCTCGTCGTCCAGTCTTCCTGATCCCGCGTCCAGCTTCCCTGATCCCCCATCCAGCATTCCTCCAGTCGACGGCTCTATGGGGGGAGCCGACGCCGAGCATATGGAGGACGGGGATCAGACTGATCCTGCCCAGGCAGGAGGTGAGAGCGACCCTCCATGCGCTCCCCCGGGCAAGACGCGTATGGAGATTTGGACGGACGGGCCTATGAAGTAAGTTAATTAATTAATATATATTTCTCAAATGATTATATGTACATATATATTCATGAAAAATTATTATTGTATAGATATCGGCCTTCTGCAGTACAGAGACAGCTGGAGGTATTTCTGAGGCAGAACTATGGTGGGCCTTGGATTAACTACTCAGATGCTCCCGCAAATAGGAAGGCCTTTTGGCTCGCCCACTTCAAGGTAAAAAATTTGTTTATTTTTAAATTTTAATAATGATTTGTGTATACTGTACAACTTTTGTATTTTACTTCTTGTAGAGGACCTATTTCTATCCACCACACCGGGCGGCGAGAATCGAGGGCCAATTTTCTGCCGTCGCAGCCAACTCATCCGTGATGCAATCCACGACCAGAAGTGTCGTGATCGCTCCGGAGAGCCGATCCATGGTTGGATCACGCCAGATCAGTGGACTGCGATGAAGGCTAGATTCAGGGAACCCAAGTACCAGGAGCGGTCTGAGAAGGCCAAGGTGGCGCGGTCGAGCGCCAGTAAGTGGTGTGGTGGCTCTATTCCGATGACGAAGCATTTTTGTCGTCTGGTACGTTTCCTATGACGGATATTAATTTATATATAGTTCGATAGAATATTTAATACTAATAACAGATAATATATTTTAATAGGTAAAAATGGGTGAGGACCCGAACATGGTGACCGTCTTCCTGGTCACCCATCGGAGGGCTGGGGAGTTCATTGACGAGAGGGCGACGCAGGCATATGTACGTTCTATTCTTTATATTAATTTACTATAACTTAGAAAACAGGAAAATAGATATCAATATAGACTTTAGCAAACACTTACACGTTAGAAAACATGTTCTAGGCCGAGTTTGTTCGGCTACAGCAGGAGGCGACTGCTGCTGCTAGTGCGCCAGCAGAGGGAGGGGCTGGTAGTTCCTCCCAGCCCCCTACAGCTCCATCGCAGGACGAGCTCTGGATGACCGCCGTTGGCAGTCTTCAGAAGGGTACGTACTACGGTACGAGATCCTACAGCGCATATTTGGCTTCGGAGTCATCCCGGGCCCCCACTGTCAGTGCGCAGTTTCCGGCTTTGCAGGCGTCGTCACGAGCTGAGGATATTCGTCGTCAGATCGAGGAGCTGCGTCACGAGTTGCAGTAGCAGATTTCTGATGCGGTCGAGCGACGATCCGACCCTCCGATCGTCACCGAACGATTTGATGCGGTCGAGCGCAGTATACAGGAGCTGATGAGTCTGCATCAGGCTACAGCTGCCAGCTTGCACATGCTCACCGAGTCTACGCAGTGCACAGAGCTTAGACAGGTCGAGCTGGAGGGATCGCAGAGGAGCATGTCTGCCACACTCACTCAGGTTTTGGCTTCGCTTGAGGCGAGTACTCAGAGGGTGGTGAGTACCCTTGCTGTGTATGGTGAGCGACTGCGAGAGCTGGAGCAGATACGTCCTCCCGGTCCATCGACGGTGCCGACTCCAGACACTGCACTGCCTCCGACGCCGACTCCAGACATTGCACTGCCTCCTACTGTCCCTACGGTGCGGCTCACCCAGGAGCAGTATGACTACATTCTATCCCAGTTGCGCGGCAGGGGTCCGCAGTAATTTTATTGATTTTTTTATGACTTTATGTATTGGCCCTATGGGCAAATTGTTTATTGGTACACTTTCGTTTATACACTTGGTGGGAGACTTTTTATCATCTTCCATTTTATTTGACTCTATTGGGTGTTTTGAGGATGTGTGTCTGTGATATTTACTTTACACTGCCTCTTATTTTTATTGTGATATTTACTTTGTGATATCTGCGACGGGGATGACAAATATACCTACGCTGGGTTATAAGCGATGATCTGATATACAAAGGAGGTGCTGCTGAAATTTTAAAAAAATATAATGTGTATTTTTGTGATGATGTGTGTCTGTGTTTACAGTGAATGTGAAATGCAGTGTTCGGAACCATCGACAGTTTCGATTACTGTTGTATGTTTTATCTTGGATAGAAAGAGCAACAGTTCAGGGTGTACTTCTGAGAGCTTCATTTTCACGTCCTTCACTTTCTCCGGACGTCGTAAAGGTTTCCGAGAAGGTGAAGGACGTGAAGAGGAAGCTCTGAGAAGTGCACCCTGAACTGTTGCTCTTTCTATCCAAGATAAAACATAGAACAGTAAGCAAAACTGTCGATGGTTCGAACACTGCACTTCACACATACTGTAAACACAGACACACAGCATAACAAAAATACCAATTATATTTTTTTAAATTTTTTTTTATAATATCTACGACGTATAGCGATGTTCTGCGACGTACAGCGACATAAAGTACACGTCGCTATACGTTGCTAAATAGTGACGTAACGTCGCTAGACGTCGCTAAACTGCTGACATGGGATATGACAACCTGAGGGCGGACGTCGCTAAATTTGTCGCTAGGCGTCGCTAAATTGCCCACGTGGCTGCCATGCCATGTCATCATATATAAAGTTTACCGCGTCGCAACGTGGTCGCTCTACGTTGCTATTTTGACGATGTAATATTACGTCGCTATCTGTCGCTACTTTTGCGACGTCTAGCGACACTACTAGTCACGTCGCTGTTTACGACGTTCTGCGACGAAATTGTCATCTGCGACTTGCCTATATGCGACATCCAATTTTCGTCGCTAAATACATCGCAAATAGAATTTAGCGACGTATTTTCCTTATTTAGCGACGTCTTCTGACGTCGCTAAAATGGGTTATTTTAGTAGTGAAACCTATCAATAATAGTATGATTTGGAGAACCAAATCCTGTCCAAATTAGATCAAACCAAAGCCCATGCACTAAATATATATATATATATATATATATATATATATCAAACCCTAACCATCCCCCTCTCTCATAACCACCCACTACTCCACAAATCCTCCCTAAACGTAGCGGCCACCACTCCAAACCCGAAACCTTAGCCGACCCCCTTTCTTAACAAAATGTAATTTCTCCTCTATTTCTGCACCAACCACCACCACTTGGACGTCCCTCTCAACATCCCCTTCCACCCTAGCAACTGTAGGAACAACCTTGCGGCCGTTAGAGAGGTGCATGACGCGCTACTTGGGCCGAAACTCCGTCGAATCGAAGTCTGAAACATCACAGCAGGTTAGTCGAATTAGATGATGTTTCATCCACTTTTTCTTAACTTTTTCTCCTCAAACAAATTCTAAGAGTTACCTTTGTATGTCTACTCGAAGCTTTGATCGCTGGATCTCCTAGTTCCAAGCGGTTTGCCCGTGGCGTTGATTCTACGACAGGGTATCTAGAACTGAGGAATTCTGTTACGGGCTACTTTTCGCCTATCTAAGTCAGTTTTTTAACCTTTAGTATTTGTTTTCAGAATATAGACGTCGATACCTTTCTGACGCATATCTGAAAGTTAGGTTTTGCATCCGTTTGCTATTTTTAAAAATTCATGACATTTGCCATGTCACTGAAGTCCGAAAATTTTTGTT
Organism: Iris pallida; assembly: GCA_029216955.1. NCBI lineage: Eukaryota > Viridiplantae > Streptophyta > Magnoliopsida > Asparagales > Iridaceae > Iris > Iris pallida. The sequence goes on along the minus strand of JANAVB010034995.1, from coordinate 3,556 downwards.
TTCCTTGTGTCCAAAGGTGTCCAAACTCCATGAATCTATATCAAACTTCAAATTGTGCAAAGTTTAACATTATAAGTACTATTTTAACTAATTTTTAGAATTTTTACAGAATTTATTAATTTTATTTAATCGTTGTCTCGGGGCTAAATTAATGGGTCGATTTGAGGAAGTCATATGTGGCATTGACATAAGACCTCTTGTGAAAGGGTTTTCCAATTGAAAATAGTATTATAGCAATATATAAATATTTATAGATAAATTTCAGGATTTAAATATATTATTTTGTTATAATTGTAAAGTATTTACGAGAAGATTTGATACCTTATGTACTTATACAATAGATGCAGTATAGTAACAACGTTATGACAAATAGGAGGCATAGATACTCATATAATTTATATATGGTGTGTTTATATAAAATATTAAATATAGTGTATTATTATAGGTTTGTTAGGGAGGATCGACAAGGACACCGGAGTTGGACAGGCTTACCCACAGACAGCAGTTACAGGCAAGCGTGCCTTACCTTCGTTACAGATTATTCTTTTTTTGTTTTTAATTCTTTTTTATTAGCATTGCATGACATAGGACGTTAATACTTAGTGTCCGTTTATAGACGGTTGCCGATGTCATGATAGTAAAATCGAGTATTGATATTAGGCATTACGTACATACTGATGTGTCCATTGACACAATTGACCACAGGACACCGACACATTCATGATACGAGGTTTAGATGACTATTCGTGGTATTGACCTCGTGTTAGCATTCTAGATTTCTTTATCAGTATTGCTTTTACTTTCGAGATGACTGTACAGACTTGACATTGCTAGATTCTAGACATGGGGATTGGGGAGAACTTGACCACAATATCAGACCTATTATCGTGTGGCCCGTTGTTTAGTGACCTTTATCTCTGTAGCAGAGTAAGGGATTATCACTGTCGAGAGTTGATTGTCCTTGTTGCCATGACACAGGTACTGTGGACAATACCCTGCTGAGGTGCTAGTGAGCCTTAGTGGAAGGGGTCTGGTATTCTAGAAAAGTATCTCACTTGTATAGCACATAGACAGATATAGAAGATTGCCCTAGTTGATATTTTTATTTATGCACCTTGGCATGTATATTATGCACCTTGCTAGTCCTCTGAGGACCTGGCTATTTCTCAGGCTTAGACGAAGCTAAAGACTACCCAGAGGTTTACGGTTCGGGGGCTAAGACCGGAGGCGTACCGGCACAGAAGGACGAGATAGTGCCAGAGGATTTTTCGTGATCATGTTATAATCATATTTTGTCTTGCTACATTATTTCCTTTTCTTTTCATTAGACTTGTAGTTGATTTGTACTTTCTTTCTATTTCTGTGGTTTCAGGATGTTTTACCCGCACAGACTTTATTACTTTTATTGCTGGATATTTGAGACATTTCCTTATTTATCCTTGATCTCTTTATGGACTCAGTGGATGTGATTAGATGTATATACCTCTGGACTGTATTGTATTTTTGGGTGTTATCATGATTTACAGCTAAAGTATTTCGCTAATGGGCTTGTTGTGTATCTTGGCCCATTAGTGAAGTGCTGCTGGCATGTATTCGTATTCCTGGTCCTACATATTTTGGGACTGGGCGTTACACCAAGGGCTGGAGATGGAGTTAGGCCACCTGTGAAATAGCGTCATGTCCCGTACCAACAGAGGGATATATCCAGCCGGGCAGGGTTTCTGCGTTGACGGCCGAGGAGGTCGATGCTACGGGTGATGGGTTAGCAGTCTGCCCATTGTTCTTCTTTCGTCCTTTTTCCCATGATTGTTGTATGTTTCAATAGTACCACTTGGATTGTATTTTGTTGGGCTAGATAGTATAGTGACCATGTTGAGACTATAAAATCACGAACAGCAGGACCATTATCTTGTGTGTTGCTAGATAGAAGTTTTGACCTTGACTGTTGGTGGTTTGACCGAGAAGTGTACAACCAACTTAAATTTCGAGGACAAAATTTTTTCAAGGGGGTAGATTTGTCACTTCCAGTTTTCAAAATTGAGGGTAATTTTGTCATTTTTTATATTTTAATATTTTTGTGAATATTTATTTTTTTAATATTGTATTTTGGGATTTTGTTCGATCGGGTTTAAGTTTTTTCTCATTTCGACTTGTGTTAGTGACCCGGATCAATATTGGACCCAATTGGACCCGACCAACTTGTCATGACCAAATCCAAATATTTATTTTGATTAATCCTATTTGATTTTAGTGGGACTAGAGTTTAGAATTAGATTTAGAACTTGGAATTTAGAAATTCTAAGCTACCATTTTGACCCCAACTCAAAACCCTTCTTTTCTTTGACTTGGAGGGCATTTTTGTAATGTGCCAAATGCTCCGATCCCTTCTGTATATGGCCAGCCAGAATTGGAAACCCCCCCCCCCCCATTGCTCTCATTTGCAAGAAAACACTCTCTTCTTCTTTTCTCTATATATAGAAAAACACGCTTTTTTCCTTCTTGATTTCAAGCTTCAAGTAAGTCAAATCTGTTCCAAATCTCTTCCATTTCTCTAGATCTCTCTCTAATCTTGGTGCTCACCCTTGTTTATCTCTCATTTATGGTTTTGAGCTAGGTAGATCTAGCTTAGTGGTGGTGTAAGCATAGATCTTGTACTTTAACCTAAAAAGAAGTGAATTTGGGGCTTTTCCTTGGGATTCCAACTTCCAAGAGGTAAACCCTCACTCTAACCTTTGTAATTACTTCTAATTAGTGTCATTTGCATATTAGAGGATGCTCGAGATGTAGGATAACCCATTAGAAGAGGTTTGGAACCCATTGGACTCAATTTAGGACTTTTGGCCTAGGTTTAGTGTCAATTTGGGGAAAATCCTAAATTGACATGTTTAGGTGTTGCCCTTAGCCTAATTAGACCTAATTAGGTTAGTTTGAGTGAGATGAAGCTAGGTACATGTCCATATTTGGATACGTGGGGTCGTTTCGCGAGAAATCATGAAAATGGGCTTTTTTGGGGTTTTCGGGTTCCAACACACGGGTGACTTTTTGTACCGACACTAGAATCGGCAAGTTAGCACTTAGAATAGGTTCTAATCAATAATTAGGACTCGTGGGTAGAATTTGGATCGAATCCGGATAGGTTGGTGCCTGTATCGCACGGTATCGCGAATCAGATACCCTAGAGCCGCCAAAATGGCCATTTGGGCCTCGTTTTCGTTTTGGCTCGCGTGCGAGTGGATTGCTTGTGTGGGGTACGTTTCTAGCCCTAGTGGGTAGAATTACGAGGGTTTAGGTATTTGGATAGATTTCGGGATGTTTGGAGTATATATATATATATATATATATATATATATATATATATATATATATAAACCAAAGCCGGTGGACGACTCCACCCGACCTTGGCCCGGAGGCCGTGGCCATCGCCACCCAGCCACCTCCGTGGGAGGGAGGGAGGGAGGCTTTTTATATATATATATAATATATCTATAATATATATATATATATATATATATATATATATAATATATATATATATAATATATATATATATATATCT